>JAGVVM010005093.1:0-27373 GCA_019149425.1 Psidium friedrichsthalianum
CCCCCACCTTACTGGAATGTGACGGACGACAACTCCTGGTTTTGTCCATAGCTGTTTAAAGCGAACTTAGTTTGGGACGGCGCCATCACCAGAAAAATTTATTGCATTTGGCAAATTTAGCCAAGAAATAGCCAATTTTTTTTTAAATCTATTACAATTGAACTAATTCAATCCTAATTTTTTTTTTTTGCCAATTCAATCACAAACTTTTTAAATTTGATCCAAATGTCGCTGACGTTGGATAATTTCTTAATAATATTTTAGTATTTTTAAAAAATGTTACTTATTATTTTACTTTTAAGTAATTTTTTCCTGTCTTTTTTTCTGGCCACTGTGCTAGGGCTAGTGGCCTTGAAAAAAAACAAAAGAACAAAAAAGGACAAGAAAAATAATTAAAAATTTTGAAAGAAATATTACAATATTGTTAATAATTAATTACGTTATCATCGAATTGGTCAAATAGACTGATCAACACAATAAAAAAAGGTTTAGGATTTATGATTGAATTGATGTAATTACAATAGATTTATATGTTTTTTTGATAATTTTTTTAAAAATCTTTTAATTTTGTCAATTATCCATAAATTTTAGCGAAAACCTGCTAAACGTCTCACCTTTGCAATGAGTTCATCTAATTAATTTTAAGTGAAAATCGCTGACGTTCACATTTGCAATCGAATCATCAACCAATTCACGAATCGATTAAGATGCAATAAATTAAAGATCTTTTCTGACAAAATCTTCCCATATCACCACGACACGAAAATGACCCGGGTGCAGCTGGTGACAATAATGGAACGCGATCTCTAGTAGCTTGAAGACAGGGACACCGATCCAATGGAGGGAGTGTTGGAATTATGGGATTTGTTTTGACCTGGACCGGCGGTGGAGTGGCCCGGATGAGACCGCAAGAGCCGTCACCCAATTTCATTTAATTCATCATTACGTGGGAGTCAATGGGATCCCACGAGAGCCCGACGGCCCCACAAAGTACTAAAAATTCATTTTGCTTCTTGTCTTGTTCCGTTTATTTAATAGAGTTGGGTAGGATGGCAACTTCAACTTGTGGTTTAATTTAGAGAGCGGAGAGGGTAATGAATTATTTGGAGTCCTCCTCACTTCGGATCTTAGCTGGAGAGCGTGGAGTAAAGATCATTTGCCCTCTCGGATTTGGATGTTTTTGGGGGAAAACTTGTGGAGTCGGCAGGATGTCCACATTGGGGGCATCTTTGTCCCGTCGATCTATCTCGATCGTTGATCGGACATCTTGTTATTCGGACAACAGTCGAGATCCATCATCGAGGTATCAAGATAAGCATCGTGTGGGATGGAAAATCTGGCTCCCTCCAACGCGGGTCGATTAGGGGCGTGCAATTTAGCGGGATTCTTTTTGTGGGGGTAAATTAAGTACTAAGTTTAGATAAGTTTGTGGCTTTAACCTTCAAATTAGAAAATGAGATTTGGCGAAAGTCTGGATCGATGAAATGTTAGTTAGACCCAACATGTGTGTGCACAGTGTAATGAATCAACAAAGGTGTGACCGGCATTAATCCCCTAGTGGTGTGCTAAGATATAGTGTATCATATTAATCATGTAGAAATGACCGTACATGCATGATTCTATAGAAAGTACTCGCATTCCAGGTCCGTTGAACATATTATTCATGGTACCATAAGTTCAAATTGGTTTCATGATGGATCTTCGCTGACAAATTGTACTCAATATTCCCAGATTTATATGACACTTTCCATGTTTGGAGATTAATCATAGGGAACATCACTGGGGAGCTTAATCATCAAAATCAATAAAGCGGGTCAGCAAAAGAAGAACTTTAAGGGATTAGATTGCGATGTTATTTGGATGCTAGCGAGGGAATTGAATAGAAATTAGGATCTTTTAATGTCCTTTTCATTTGTATTTGTATTTCGAAAGACGTAACTGTAAGGACATAAATGGGGAAAAAAAGATAAAAAAATTGTTTAAAATCTTTTTTTCTTACATCACAATCGGCTCTATCGAACACATTAGTAGGTTTGGCCACTTGGTGTTTTCAGTGTCTGAAATAGAATCGATGAATTTAAGAATGTCTTAATGTCGAAGCACGTCACATCATCTTGTGTTGCATATCTTGTACGCCAGTCATTTTAACACATGGTTGAGGTAATGGAGCAGTGGCCAGCTCCGAAAATGCCTAAGTTTTTGTTTTTGGTTAAGCCATGATTACATTGGAGTTGTAAAAAGAAGTGACAACAATAATAAATGGATTTACTATGATGATTAAGTTTACTTTTATGATGACAACCCAGTAAGTAATGGTAACTTTAGATCTTCTGTGATTGCATTATTAGTGATATAATTGATGGAATTGCTTCACCGAAAAGGAGGTTTGGAATCCTAGGGTTATCTGATTAAGTCATCATCGTTGGGAAGGAAACCTTTGCTCTACCCCCAAATGCCAAAATTCTCTCTCCCTCCCTCCTTTGTTCGTGTGGCTTGGTGCCGCGACCTCGCAAGAGCTGAGGTTGCGACCGCCCCCGGCATTATCACGAGGCCTAGAGGTACCCTTCCCTATTCTCAATGAGGACGGAGGAAGGTCGGGGTCATGACCGGACCCCATGTCTTTGTCGTCCATCCTCGGTTGCACCGGATACGGCCTCGTGAGCCCAGCCGACTTGCCCGCGTAGATTCAACAAGAGGGACAAAGAGACAGGGAAGTCGGGGAACGGGTGCACGGGGATCATCCTATAGCAACCCCGTCGTGAGGGCGCGGCAACGTCCACGGGCGGTGAAGGCACGATCTTGAATTTCGCAGCATAGCCTTCAATCATCAAGAGACCGCGTCATGTGTGGGCTCCGATGTTCCCATGGTGCGCGTGAGATGGGCGGATTGCACTGCTCAAACTTGCCCTACTTTATAGTTTATATAAGCTCCTCACTCAAAAAAGATAAAATGCATACTTATCATGCAAAAAGGGTACGAATAGACAGAAATTCTTCTTTTGTTTTCCTAAAGATACTGTCAAATCATCTTAGGAGCCGTCCGTTTCACTGAAGATAAATGATTTGAAAAGAAAATTTAAAAATCTCTTAAACAGTTTATAAAATGAGTGAAAGGCAAATATTTTCATCATTTACGAAAATATTTAGACACTAAAATCGTTGTCATTAATAAAATTATATTTTATTGACTAATAATTTCAAATGGCATATGTAATTATTTTTAGAAAAATATTTTTCAAATCATTCATTTTTCGCGAAACAAACGGAACATTTGCTCCTTCATGCCACACTTACTATGGACTAGCCAATACGACTCTTAGTTGACCGGTCACTTGTCTCTATTAATACTAGTTCCCTGCATAAATTAGGGTTATCAAAACCGAACTGAATCGATAACCGAACTGAAAATTTCATACATTTCGATTTGGTTAGGTTTTCAATTCAGGTAATTGAAAAAGAACCATTTTTTCAGTTTGGAAATTTCGGTTCAGTTAATCAAAGGTATTGAAAATCTCCACAATAACCATTTATTTATTTATTTATTATTTTTCTTTCTTTTCTTTTCTTTTCTTTTCTATTTTTGTTTGGACAAAGGGTTGACAACCCTGGCTGAGGGCTAGTGGGAGTTGCTGGCCCTTAGGCGAGGGATCATAACCCTCGCTTACCCTTGGCGGAGTAAGGGCATTGCGTTCTTCGCGATGCCGGATCACACACCTCAACAAGTGCTGGCGAGGGCTCTATGGCCCTCATCCCTACCGGTCCTCAACCAGTGCTGTGGCCCTTTGCCAAAAAAAAAAAAAGCAGAAAGCGAAAATTAAAGTCAAAATCAAAAAAGAAAAAGAAAAACCAAAATCAAATCAATTTTTTGGTTCAATTCACATTCAATTCAGGGTGAGATTCAGTTCGGTTCAAGCTTACACCCTAATAGTTTAGTTCGGTTTGATTTTTTAGAAAATTGAATTGAAATGAACCAAATCATTGACACTCATAATATTAATCTCTCAAACTTAGTTGACTATATTCATATACGCAATAGTATATGTGGGTGTGTAAAGTTTCACGTTCAATAATTGGAGAAAAAAACTAAAGTGCATGGGGGCGACGATGAGGAAGACGGTCCATCTTTACACACGAGAAATCACATATGGCGATGGCGACGGCGACGGCAACATTCGTCTTTACAATTGTCGCTCACATGCTCCCTTCCAAAAAGCTAAGTGTCCCTCAATTAAAGAAGGCCCTTCTCGTACCATTTCATCTTTACATACAGTACAGTGGTCGTTATCATGACCTTAAATGGTCACATTCGAACTTTGAGATATAAAATTTAGGATATTTTTTAGGGATGGGGAAGAAAAAAATTCACCCTTAATTAGGGACGTAGGGCATGCGGATACTGGAACGTTAAAATAAGCAATGCATTCCAGCAAGGCCCTAGATTACTAGGCTATCGCGGAATGCCCCTGTAGGGAATTCTGGAGGAGAAGTGTAGGCTTCAAATTTGGATTTCCCCTAATTGGGTCTTTGTTAAATCACGGACTTATCACCCAGTCAACTCAGTCGGGCCCCTGGTTGATAAGTCTATGTTAAATCGCAGACTTATTGTCCCTCAATTAAAGACAGCCCTTTATTTCATCTTTACATACAGTACAGAGATTGTAAGATCCATCTTCCAATTACCTACCCTTTTTATTTATAGTAAATTATATATCGTATGGCGCTTACTTAAACAATAATAATCTGGTGCACCACCATGTGAATATGTCATAATTCAATAAATTTAATCACGTGATGGGGAGCTGCCGCCACAACTTAACACATGGTGTTTTAGCATAATTAATTTCACGATTAAACAAATTTTCGTTAAATGGAAGTTCTTTAAGAATGAAGGTATGATCATTAACTTGACGAAAAAAGGGGCCAAACTTTCTTAAAATGAGAAGCTTTTTCCTTTACCACAAGGCATATTTAAATGCAAGATAATTGTTCAGAAGCTGAGCTTTTCTTGCGGAGGAGAAAGAACTAGTAATGTTTTGGTCGAACTTATAATTTGAATCCGAATACTCTACGTTATAAGCAGGGAAAATTGTTTTTTTTATAAAGTCCTGCGTTCATATTTCGGATTTCAATTCATTTCTATACCTCTCAGCCGTTTGGATGTAGTCTTGAACACTCGAGGAGTTTTCAAATGCAATCCTCTCAACAAAAAAACTTGCTTGAAATTGCTGATGTGGTGATTCAGTAATCATTCCCGACTGTTTTACACGGCATGTCGGCAATTCGACGTGAACAACTTCACTCGAACGGACGCCCTTGGCTTCGTTTTCTGCGGTTGTTATTGTAATGCACCCAAATAAAGGTCGATACTGGACAAAAAGATACTACATTTCTAGAGAGGGAAAAAAGAAAGAAGAAAGGGGAAAAGACGATGCTTTGGGGACGATAATGGAGAAAGATGCCTTTTTTAATGACTTTTGCTTTGGCGGGCGGGTACGATCAGATCATTCATCAACTCCAGCAGCGAAGTAAACACAAGCGTACACAGCCAGACTTCGGTTAATTCTCTCTCTCTCTCTCTCATTCATTTCATTTTCAAATTCGTTCAAGTGCATGATTAGCTTTCGATTCTCTCTCTCTCTCTCTCTCTCTCTCTCTCTCTCTTTTACAGCTCGTCATCATCAATGGGCTGGCTGGCTTCTTCAAGAAACGGAGTCCCTCCTCCCCTGCTTCTCTCTTGAGGTAACACACACACACACACTCTCTCTCTCTCTGCGCTCGCTTGTTTAGGAGATGCATTCACGGATGCATGTGTGTGGCGGAGTGCGGAAAAGTGGGGCTTTGGCTCGTCCCAGTACGGTCGCGGGCTCATCGTTTTTGGGTGGTTCTTGTCGGCGGTGGGAGTGAGTGAGCGAATGCGGAGATCCTTATCCGGATTCTGGACTTTCCTCCATCTTTCTTTCTGTGAAGGGGGTCGGTCGTGTTTATGTTTCTTTGCTTGAGATTTTTGATTTGGAGTGTTGCATGTTGACGATGATGATGATCTTGCGAACTGAGCAACCCAAGTTTCTGCGAATTGTGTGTGTATAGTCCGACTCGACGGCCTTTGATGTCGCATCTCAAAATTTCTCCTCATTCCTCCGCCTAGGACCGAAATTTGCCATGCGTGATTCAGAGGGCTTAACGCGTGTTCTGTTGTCGCCTTCAAATCAAACGGATTTAGAACTCTGTTGCTTTGTTTCACTCTGTATTCTGCCTTGCTTTTCCTTTTCTTTTTCTTGTTTTTCTTGCTTTATGTTTTTGTTGGTTTCCTAATAGCTTCGGGGAAGATATTTTATCTCAACATGATAGGCTCTTGCTGGCTATTTCGGTGATCGAGCGTCGTAGATGCTGTTGTTCCTGTCATTGGAGGCTCAAAATTAGTCTTCAATTGGCAAACAGAGGATAAAACTCAGTAGTGTTCTTGCATTGCATTCCTTCCCCCATGGCCTTGTTCCTTTTAAATACAATTTTTTTTAAAATGAGAGAAGAATTTGGACTCCTAACCAGAAGCAATCCGAATCCAAATTGCCCTGCTAGACCTTGTCAACTGTTCCATTAACATCTGCATTGTTGATACTACTCAACTCAAATAGGCAAAGTTCCTGTATTCTCTTGTCTGCCTTTTTGTTGAGCTTTTGTTGCGGCTAATCGACGTATAATGGAGATTCTTAGTTGTGAAATTTCTGGCCCTGGGCTTAGGGACTTGGTTTCTGGGGAAATCTGAGGGATACCCGGGTGTTTTTTGGGTCTTAAAACTTCTTTTCAACAATTTATTGTTAGAGGTTGTAAAGGGGAGTTGGGAAACTAAAAGATGAAGTCATAACGCACTGGAGTTTGGGAGAGTTAGCTTGTTTTATTTCAGTGAGGACCTTAAGATGGCAATTTTCCTCTGGGGCAACATATCATGGTGAAGTTAGTAGAAGTAAAAATGAAAAAATGATGAGCAAGATTTTGCTAGGTTTGAAGGTACAGATATAGATATTGGTCTTAAATACTCCAGGACATAGAATGAAGATGTATTTTATTTCGCCAGACCTGTATAAATTTCATGAGATCTTGATGGTTGATAACTGATATAATCTAAGACCTGCGAGAATCAAGAAAGCGTGAAATATCTAACTTGTTTGGAAGATCCAACCAATCAATGTCATAAGCATGCCGATGTGAAAAACCATAATTGGTGTGCATTCGCACAGATGCACAAACTTGCCTCTATTTAACATAAAAACTACAACTTATTTTGAGTCGAAGTATATCTGTGAGACCACATATGCCTGATTTCAAGAGAATATTCTTCTTACTGGACTTTTTCTGTGATGATACTCTGCAGGAATGTATATATGACAGTAGAAAATATGATGGAAGATACACAACTAAATTTCAATCAGCCATTCCTTACAGTGAGACGTTTCTCATCCACAATAGCCTCTGCAGAGGGTCAGGAGAAAAGCAGAACTAATAAGTCACTGCCAACCATACCTCCTCTTCCTTCTTACAAATCAGAGCTAAAATCAGGTCCGATAAGGAATCCAGGAACTGTTCCATTTGTGTGGGAACAGTGTCCAGGAAGACCAAAGAATGAATCCCTGTCGAGGACTCGGACTCCTGTATGCCCTCCTGCTCCCCCGAAACTTCCACCTGGGAGGATTGCGAGGGTTAAGCAGCAGGATTCTGAAAAACACTCCAATGGTGTTATGGGTGTACAATCTCAAACGAGAGATATGGTTTTATATTCTGAAAATGCACAATCAAACAATGAAGGTGCTAAAAAAAAGGAGACCACCGAGGAAGAAGGGATCGCTGATTCAGATTATGGGGATGAAGCCTACTTAGATGCATTGGATACATTTTCGCAATCTGAGTCATTCTTCTTGAACTGCAGCATCAGTGGTTTGAGTGGAGTGGATGGTTCAGATACGAGAGTATCTGGAAGGTTCTCTAGAGATCCACCAGCCAGGGACTTCATGATGGGTCGTTTCTTGCCTGCAGCAAAGGCAATGGCTTCAGAAGCACCTCTGCATTTCGTCCGGAAGCAATCTGTGGCACAAGATCTGCCAAGGCATCCAGTAAAGAAGGCAGTGGTTGGGGGTGAGAACTGTCGGCTCGAGGTACTTCAACCAAATGTTCCACCAATGACCCAAGTAAGAGTTGGAGAAGAAAGTAAAGATGATGATTACTACGATAATGAAGCCTCAACAACTAAAGTTTGTGGATTATTCCCTCGGTTTTGCCTGTTAAATCCAGTACCTGGTATGAGGATGCAAACTGCGGGGCATACTGTGCACAAAACTCAACTTAATTCTACATATGCAAAATATCAAGGTGAAACCAGGAGTAAGGTACATAATTTTTTTGTCGCTTCGTTTTCTTCAAATTAGCTGTCAGTTATGTTCTAAGTCTTTCTTTATCAGCTGCTGAAGCCAATTGCTAAAGTATTTCTTCTTGTTTTTCTGTAGCACAATAAAAATGCTTTTGATGAGCAAAGATCAGTTGATGGGCGTCTAAAGGCGGAGCTGCATGAAAATAAGTTTGCTCTCAAATGCACACGGAGCCAAAACTACATGCAGAAGCAATGACAAGAAATTCGAGGGGTCGTCACTATACAGACGCTTGCAGGCATGGCAAATTTGAGCACCAGAACGGATTTTCCAAAACAGTCCCTCAAGGGGAGGAAAGATCAGTTAGTCTTCATGAGAATGTTAAGAATTCCAAGGTTGATGTTTCCAATTCCCAAGGAAAGCGCTTCAATCAATCTTCGAGAATTATTAGATAGTGAGCGTGCGGAATGGGGGCAGGCAATGCAAGCCCTGTGGTTGAGAAAACTGTACACGTCGATACTGTGCATGTTGTAAAATCTCTAGGCCATACAAGTCCCTCAGGCAGGAAGGAGCCATCCCATTCTGAGGGTGATCTGTTTCGATATCAACACTATTAGGAAGAAAGTGAGGGAGCTATTTTAGTGGACTCTCCTTCTCTGGATGTCGAGAACATTGAGCAACCGAGAAGAAAAGACGATGTCTGAACATGAAGTTGTGCATTTCACGGATTCCCCCTTGCTCTCTGGCTCTGACAGATTAAATCTGGATATAAACATTGACTTGTCTAGACATGATCAAGCTCTTACTCTAGTAGGCATCAAGGAGACCAGCTCAAAAGTCGGCAGAGATGGAAAATTGATGTAAGTAAGGCAACTTACAAGATGGGTGATTTGCAAATTCCTTCCGCCACGTATTCACCTTGCCCCTTCCCCCTCCTTTACCGAAATCTCCATCAGACTCATGGTTTATCGCGAACTATGCCCTCAGTTTCCTCCAAGAAGCCATCTCCACGATCCTCTCTTGGTGTCAATGTTGTTAATGGGAACATGCTTCAGAGTCAGCTCCTGTTAATGCCAAGTGGGAAAAACCATCGTCAAATCTTCCAATGTGCACCATGGGCATCTGCGGTTCTCTGAGGTACTTCTTTAACTTCTCTGGATCATCTCGCTATTCCTCACTCTGCCACAGATGCTCATTCTACTGCTTGTTCATCAGGAACTGCTGGCCGCCGATCCCAGAAACCTGAAGAGCACCGATCCAGTTTTCAAAGGATGTGGAATCGGGCGTACATGCGATGATCTGAATGCTGTTCTTCACTTTTCCCAAAACTTCTTCAATCCCAGAACAGGGAAATGACTTCCGGCTTGGCCTCACAGTGTTGGTGCTCTCTCTTATGCCTGCTCTGTTGAGCATATTATGAGGAACTGTAAATAGAACTGCCTCTTCTTACGATATAACTACGAAATGCATTTCATTGTCTTTCTGTAAAGATCATTCTTTCTGTATACCAAATTTGTACCATCATTCTGTTTTTTTCTTGTAAAGGGGGTTTGCAATCACTTTTCTCTGTTGTAATAAACTGATGATTTCACTCCTTTTATGTACTTGTATGTCGCTAATCAGCAAGGGAAGTTGTTCATTTCAATCGTACCTATCCATGATTCATAACCTCTGGCAATGGAAAGATCGTGCTCTTTGAGGTGATGTCGGCCCCGAACCGAATTAGTGAAATTTAGATCTCATTGGTAATTCGGGTAGCTACGACTTGTTGGTCAGCATGTTGATGGTAATCTATCACAATGTTAGAATTTATCAACAGTATGCATTAGTAAGTTATAGAGTTTGTTCAGAAATTTATTACTCAAATTAGAGTGTCAATATGGGTCTTTGACTCACTTTTTTAACTCATTTTTATTCACTTGGGAACATATGAATTCATTAAATTTAAAAAATTCGGTCAAATATGGATTTAGGTTTATGAACCTATTTAATATGAGTTTTAAGTTAGCCCATTTTCAACCCATTTTTGGCTCATGATCTATAGCTTTCCAATTATCACTTGTAAATGGCTTCAATATATTATTTATATTTAAATTTTAAATTTTTATAAGTAAAATAAAGAAAAAATAAAATTAGAACAAGTAAAAACTTAAAAAAAGAAATTAAGTGTCAATGGCGGTCAGTGGGCTTCAATTATATTAATTTTATTTTAATTTAAATTTTTATAAGTAAATAAGAAAAAATAAATTAGAAAAAGTAAAAACTTAAAAAAGAAATTAAGTGGTCAATGGCGGTCAGCGGGCGAAGGTGGCGAGCGGCGGTGGGGGGAAGCAGTAATAATAAAAAATTATTTATATAAAAAAAGTTCAATTTTTTTTGAAATTTTAAAAAATTCAATTGCATAAAAGTGTTTTAGGTTTTTCATGATTTATTAAATATAAAAGTATTTAAATAATACGGGTTGGATTGAGTATGAGTCGTTTAAATTTATAACGAACGAAATGAGTCAAAAAGAGTTACAGGTGTCAATATGAGTCAAATCCTATTCGACCCGACTCGACCCAACAAATCCGACTAACCCTTTTGGCACCTCTCCTCAAAATTAGTGACTTCCCGGTGAAGTTAATGACTTATCAACTCAAGTCCGCTTATAAGGTGGTAAAGTTTCCAGCAGAGTGCAGGAATTGGCCAACTTCAAATGGATGGAAGCTATTCTCTCATTTATAAATTCACCTCTTAAGACGAAGAATTCCGAAGATTAGTAACTTGCTTGTGAAGTATTTTACTTTCGGAAGTAAGTTTGCTTACAGTTAGTAACTTTCCAATATAGGCCGCTTTTAGCAACAGGCAATTTACCAGATTCAACATAAGAATAAAAACTTCATCATTAAAGTTGGTAATTAGGCGGAAAACTGGTAAGACGCTCCATCATTTAAGTAAGACTCTTTCCGAGAGTACGATCACTGAGTTCAATGTCACAGCTTCGCCAATAATTTTCTTTTCTATTGCAAAGAATTCCAAAGTTGGATCAGCAGCAATTTCAGGACCTTCACGAATAGGCAATATAAGGAGCATTGCACCTCCCACTTTGCTCCATCTTTAGCAAGGGAGGGATCGACCTTCATTATTGCTTTGATTCGGCAAGATCACTAGAGCGGATTTGTTTATATAAAAAGCACACATTGTGCGTGTGTGGGTGGGGAGAAAACGAAAAGAAAATGACAAGAGGGTGTATGCTCTTGTTGATTCTACCAATGGCCATGAAGCCAACTGGAGTTGACATGGCTGCTTTGCGCGGTTGCATTTTCCTGGCATTCTCTCCATAATCAGTTTTGCATGCGCACAAAGTGAGGCAGAAACCTCGTGAAAGGAAGGGGCATGGTGGCGGCGGCGGCAGAGGGGGCAATCTTGCTGGAGCTAGCGGTTTTTACATGGGTAGTGATGGTTTTGGCGGGGCTGTCTGTGGCGGGCGGCGGAGGCGACGGATGCAGAGGCGGTGATGGGTTGGCGGCTGGCTGCAACTGTGGTGGAAGTTGGGGGTGGCGGCGGAGGCTGCAGCGGGGGCGGAGGTTGCTGCGGCGGGGCGGGGGTAGCTGCTATAACTTCAAAGCCAAATCCTTGCAAACATAAAGTAATTATGTTTAGGTTTTTCATGTTGGTGTTGGTAATTGCGCTATGATTTGCTGTCTAAATAAGTGCTGATGGGTAAAAGAGTTAGATGACATCAATTAGTATATAGAATTTGTGTCAAGAGCATGGTTGTGGTCTATCACTTCTTATCTGTCTATCTATTCGGTTCTAGTCCATCTTGAATTTCAAGGGAAAACTAAGTTATGAAGAACATACTATATAGAATTTGTGTTTTGTGCATAGTTGTGGTCTATCTCTCCCTACGATCCATCGTTCCAGTAGTCTTAAATTTCAAGGGAAAGACAGATTTATGCTAAAGATAAGAGGGTCTATAGAATTCAGTATGCCGATATACGGAATTGCTGTCTTTTCCTTTGGTTTCACGAGTTTCAACGCTCTAATCAAGCTTAATAACTGATAAAAACAAGGTTTGCAAAAAGACTCGGTTGCAAAGCGGATGCTACAATCAGCACCCAGCATCAAAAATCCAGTTCTCATATGAAGGCAAACATAGCACCATAAAGTTATGGACACAACTTGAAATTATTTCCAAATTTGTACTCTCAACCTTAGCGGTCCAACCCCAAGAGAATTGACCTTTGTGTGGTCCAACTGAGAGGGACGGCATTTCACATTCTTTGTGGAAACGTGATTCAAGTTCGAGTTCCTGTTTCTCCATGAGATGATTGGAAAACTAGGGTGAGAAATTCCGATCATGGTGATGCTGAAGCGGATCTTCTGTGGCGGAGCTGATCTTCTTGCCATGCTTGATCCTGGGCTTCCTGCAGCGGACCATGTGCAGTAGTAACTTGTCTGGCTCTCCCGCAAATAGGGGCAAAAAAATAAAGAGAGACAACCATAGATGGTGATTATATTGAGCGAATAAACGACCCAACATTCGAATAATAAAATAGATTAAACAAGAAAATAAAACAGACATTCAAATGTAACGTAATTCGGTCGTTTAGAGTATACATTCACGAGAAGGAGTAGTAACGAATTTCACTATAGACTAAGTGACTATAAGATATTAATAAAAATAGCTTGAGTCATTCAAATACTCCAGTGTTTTCCCAGCTTCAAATTATATATAATATGTCCAAAAATGTTTTGCCCTTCGCATTCATCACCGAAAGAATCTTCTCAACTTAGGAGAATTAACAAATCTAATTTCAAAATTTAATTAACTTCAACCCTTGAATTTGTCTCGATTTCACGCATGAAGAGCGGTTCGGATGTACACACGCACGGGAATTCCCTCTGCCCACTTATTCAACAAACGGTGCGTCTAGACTTCCACTATGCCGAATATGTATAAAAGGAGCCCCCATTTCTTCCTTTGCCATCTTCTATTCGGAAGAAGGGAATCTGTGTGACTTGGTCAACGAAGTCCAAACTGGGACTTGTCCTTTTCTTGACCGTGATAGCAACATAAATCAAGAAAGTGAATATTTATGTCCTTATCTCACGGCAGAACCATATATATCCTCTTACGGGATTTGCTTGATTTTGAACGTCCACAGAAAAATTTCGACTTTGGGGACTTTGTTTATTTATTTCAAAAAATTTATATTTTCACTTTGAGCTAAACTCGAATATAAATTTTTAACGATTTCCACTTTGACTAGACATTTAAGTTAAGTCACAATTGTTTCGTGAAAATTCTGAACTTCGCTACTAGTCTCCCTAACCCATGACTAACCGGCACAAACATCTTCTAAGTCCAATCGTGCTTGAACTTTGCCATAATTGAGAATCTTATCAAAACACCCAACTGCACGTATACCTTTAACTACTTCGCAGAACTTTTTAACATAACCTCCTTAACCATAGATAAAGCACAACTATCATTGCATCCATATATGTTAGGAGACCGAACATGTACCTTGTTAATATTAGCAATTAAATAACTGCTAACTGTGGCTTTACAAGTTTTCACCTGGCTACAAGCACTATCTGTGTCGATTACTTTATTAGTACCTGTTACCTCAAGAGTTCTTGGTTGCAACTCCACTTCAAGTTGAATACCACCCAAATCCATATCAACACTGCTATAATCACTCATTGGCAGAAGTATTGGAGACTCGTCAAATGTAACTTCTTTACTGATAACATGTGAATTTAATTTCAGGCACCATAACTGATAACCTCGTTCACCTTGTACATAGCTTGGGAACATGCACTTTTTCCCTCCTATGAGCTTACCATTACTAACTCAAATATAGCATGAGCAACCAAATATTTTAGTAATAGAATAATCAACAACGTTACCTGACCACACTTCTTCGGGCGTTGATGTCCAATTGCAGTCGATAGGGACCTATTCATTACGTAGCTTGTCGTCTAAACACATGCGCCAAGAATCTCAAGACGTACCAGCACTAGAGAACATTTATGGGTCATCTCTAGTAATATTCTGCTCATCAATTCTGCAACATATTGTGGTTCATCGGTAGTAATACGTTGTCTCACTATGCCTTTCTTCATGCATATTCGTTTAATAGCTCCAAGCAAAACTCCATGCTTTTGTCGGTCTGCACATACTTAATTGTTTTACTAGTCTCATTTTCAATCAAACTCTTAACTGACTAATCCTAATAATATCATCAAACTTGTACCTAAACACAGACACCTAGGTCTTCCTCGAGTAGTCATCCACAACTGTTAGCATAAATTTGCAATTCTTTCTCGAAGAAAACCGCGACAACCTGTGAACATCTAAATGAAGTAATTCCTCAATTTCCGTGATTTCTTTGACAATCGCACTAAACTGCATTTTCTGTCATTAATCTAAATCACAGCACCTACATGCATTCAATTCGTCAGCATTATAATCACATAATAAATTTCTTTTACTTAGAACCCTTAAAACTTCTCTCGTTATGTGCCCCAAAAACATATGCAACAATTCCGACTCTGGAACAGATGCATCCAATGTCTTTGTAGCAAAATCTGTCACTATTTCATCTTGAAACTTATACAAGCCATTGTGTTTGATTTCTTTCATTATCATTAAGACACCTCGAATAATTTTCAGAGCTCTACATTCTGAAGAATATTGACATCCAATTGAATCCAAGGCACTCAAGGAAATCAGATTTTTTCTTCAACTTTGGAACATGCCTCACCACAATCAATGTCCTTACAATACAATAATGCATTTTGATTCTAATATCGACAACACCTATAATATCACATCCAGCGTTGTTCCCCAACTGCACTTCACTACTATCCATACATTGATAAGTAATAAACCAACTCCTATTTGGTGTAATATGAAAAGAATAACCAGAATTTTATAATCCATGTATCAAAAGATGAATCATTGATAAAAGATAAGACAAAATCAGCATTATCTAAATTACTGTCAGCTAAAGCTGCAAAATCATCCATAGATTCAACTCTAGTTCCCTTACCCTAATCGTTTTTCAACTTAAAGCAATCCCTTCTATGATGTCCCCTCCTATCACAATTCTAACAAACAACACTACCAATTTTAGACTAACTACGTCTATTTATGTTGATCCTACTTCTACAACATGAATACTAGCTCTTCTTCTATTTTCACCAACTATAGCAGTAGATACAAATTCGACAAATTTTTTTCTACAGATATCTTTACTCATAATTAAATTTTGAATCCCATCAAACGTCAAACTTGTTGATCAAGAGGAATTGCTAACAGCAGTAATAGTAGTATTCTAACTATCAAGCAATGAGGATAATAGAATCAAAACAAATACATCATCTCCAATGTTAATATCAACTCTTAATTGACTAACGATCACATTGAATTCATTGATATGATTAGCAACTGATGCATCTTCGCCTATCTTCAAATCAAATAAGAGTCACATCAAATAGACCTTGTTGATTGCAAAAAGCTTCTCGTACATATCTGACAGGACTTTCATCAAACTCGCAGTGGTTTTCTCTTTGATAATATTAAACACAACATTATGAGCCAATGTCAATTGAATAACGCCTATCGTTCGTCTATCCAACAATTCTCAATCAGCTTGCTTCATTATCTCTGGCTTCTTCCCAAATAGGGGCAAGTGCAACTTCATCTGATATAGATAGTCCTCAATCTGCATCTTCTAGAAATCAAAGTCCTCCTCTTCAAATCTGTTGATTCTTACTTTAACTTCTTTTGTCACCATACATTCACTTTAACTCAAGCAAGCCTAGTTCTGATACCAATTGTTACATGGAACAAGCAAACAAATAATAAAATAGACAGAACAAGAAAATAAATAAGACACCACATGTATGTGGTTGACCTATGTCCATAGGAAGAGCGACAATGAATTTCAAAATAAATCAAACCATACAATGAAATTACAAATCACGTTCGAGTTACTCAAACACTCTCGGTATTTCTCAATCTCAATTACATTAAATGACCCATAAGTGTTTTTGCCTCACAATTCATCACCAAAATAATTTCTCAATCTCACAAAAAAATTACAAAAATCTAATCTCAAAATTTACTTGACTTCAACACTTGAATTTGTCTTCGATTTCACACACGAGGAAGAGCGCTTCGGATGTAACCACACACGGAATTCCCTCTGCCCACGTTATTCAACAAATGGTGCGTGCAGATTTCCACCATGCGAATAAATAAATAAATAAATAAATATATATATATTTATATTTATATATAAGTGAGCCCCACCCTCCTCCTGGCATCTTATTCGGAGAAGGGAATCTGTGTGCCTTGGTCAATGAAGTCGAAACTTGCACTTGTCCTTTTCTCGACCGCGATAGCAACATAAATCAAGAAAGTGAATATTTGAGTCTTTGTCTCACGGCAGAACCATATATATATCTTACGGTATTTGCTTGATTTTGAACATCCACAGAAAATTTAGACTTTCGGACTTTGTTTATTTATTTCAAAAAATTCATATTTTTCTTCAAATTTAAACTTGAAATATATTTTAACAGTTACTATGCAGGTAGAGGCGGTGATGGCCACCACTGCCACGGGGGCCACCATGCAGGAGGTGGTCACGGTGGTGGAGGTGGACACCATGGCGGCAGAGGCAGTTGCAGTGAAGGCGGAGGGCTTTGAATTGAACCTATATTTATGTCTTTTTTAGGCATGAAAGGTGCCGTAGAGCAAAAATTGGATGGAACTTTGGCCTATCTCCACCTCTACTACGAGATTTTTAGCTCTACCTTTAATTTGGTGAGGCTCGGAGACTCGATGCGGGAGAGAGGCTTTGCTTGAGTAGGGACGGAAGCGAGGGGCTACGGTGAAAAGCTCGCTGTAAAATCGAACTTCATACTTGAAATTACGATCCAAGTTTGCTATAAACGTAGGAGGAATATGTAAATGCAGTCCCTAACCCATCCTGTTGACTATGTTGTTTGGACGGATGTTTTTAACCAATTAAATAAATAATTTGAACTTAAGTTAAGGGTGCACTTGTTTCGGGAAAAGCGTTTTCCAAGAATTTATTTTCTGGACTTTCACTCGTTTTGGTTCGCCGAAAATGACTTTATCGAAAGTATTTTCTGGTCAACGAAAAATTCATGGCTAAAACTAGGAAATGAATCCTAATCTAAATAGATGAAAACACTTTCCGAATTTATTCTCACTCATTTTTTATTTTATTTTATTTTTCCTTTCTTCTCCTCCACGGTGACGACCGGCAGCAGCCATGCTAGTGAAGGAAGAAGAAAATAGAAAAAATAAATTAAAAAGTATGTGAAATCTATGATTTTTTTTTTTTGGAGATAAAGTCATGAGATTATATCATTTTCTAAATGAGATACAAAGACCAAAAAACTTTTTGTTCACATATCATAAAAGAAAGGTTTTCCTAGAAACTTTTTTGAAAATCATTTGTCTTTTTCGCAGAGTTTTTTTCTAAATAAACGCACCCTAAGGTGTAATTATACCTAAATGGATAATCTACTAGTTAATTTGAATGACCCACTTGTAAATTTCAAAACACTTGGTATTCTTTCACTGGATGTGGGGGTAGTGAAATTATTATTCATCGGTAAGTCATGAAAAATTGTTACGCCTATTGGTAAATAGTAAAGGGTTAATATCACAAAAGAAACTCTAAATTAGTATCCTTGTAATAAATTTTTTCAATTTTTTTTAATCACAAACAACCCTAAATAGGTACACGTTTGAAAATTTATCTCAAACTATTTTTTTTACTATAAAAAATTTCAAACTGGTACACCTTTGATAACTTTGCCCCAAACTAATTTTTTGATCACCAAAAACTCAAAACTGTATAATTGTGATAAATGTATCATCCGTTAATTTTTGTTAAATTTATTGTAAAATTTCTGAGTTAAATGACATATAGCAGTTGACAAGTGTACCGTTTTTAGGATTTTTACCATTTATTTGTCACGACTATTCAGTTTGGGATTTTTTGTGGTACTAATGCAATTAATGGAAACTAACATAAGGTAAATTTGTCACAAATGTACCAGTTTGAGATTTTTGGTAGTCAAAAATTTAATTTGCAGTAAATTTGTTTCATGTGTACCAGCTTATGATTTTTTGTAGTTAGAAAAATAGTTTTGGATAAATTTGTCATAAGTAGACCAGTTTGGGATTATTATGGTCAAGAAATAGTTTGGGTAAATTTGTCACAATATACAAGTTTGAAGTTTTTCGTGGTATTAATCAATAGTAAACAGTTGGTAGTTTGCTTCTGAATACTATATTTGAAAATGGTAACATGGATTTTTTCATTCATAAGTTACAAATTAACCAGCGAAGCCCATTTATAAATTTTTAGAGTACTTGGTAATTTACTACTCGATGTGTGGTGATAAAACCTTCCTTCCATTTGTAAGTCACAAATTATTTGATCGGCCCAATTATAAAATTTTATAGCACTTGGTAATATATCACTGGATACTCGTTAAAATTTCAGACGCTAGTGATGAAACATTGCTTTCAGCATTAACTCATTCAGTAAAAGGCCTATTTCCTGGAAAAACTGCGAGCTTAAATTTCATCCTAATTCTAAAATTTTTCTGAAAAGAACTGTCAACTCTAGCCTGGTCTCAATCTTGCCGGAACGTTTTGAAATACGCCCAAACTTTTTTGTCAGTCTAAAAAAATCACGAACTTCCAAAATAGCCTGAAATCTATTGTCGATAACCCTTCGTCCAAAAAGTTTTGATTAGTTGTTTGACATGACATTTTCACGCGACAACAAATCTACATCGCAAGGTAATGTGAAAAATTATCTCCAAAACGAAACCGCTCATTGAGATGAAAATTAGGGATGACTAACGATGCTTTTTTTGATGGATGGCTAACAAGGGAAAATTTGAGATTAGAATTAAAGTTTGTGATGTTTTTAGATTAAAAAAAATGTAGTGGCAGATTTAGGATTAGACCAAAAATTGGGGTCCCTTTTAGACAAAAAAAAAGTTTGGGCAAAATTTAGACCTTAAAGTTGAAGTTTTTCCAGACCAAAAAAATTTAAGACAATTTGAGACTATACCTAAAGTTTTGGAGCTTTTTCATGAAATTAAGCATTTGGTAATTGAAATTAGTCTTTAGTTACTATGCATTGTTACAAGCAAAGTTAGTGTGAAAATTGCTACCTCAATCATAAGCCAATTGCACTGATCTCCTAAACATTTGCTTAAAATTCTGATAGTCCTTTTCGACCAATTCTTGTTGAAATTGCTGACATAAAGGTCCAATCATCTCGACGATCCTATGTGTCATAGCCATCAATCTGACATAGACAGCTTTACTCGAAACAACACAGTTTTGCTTAATTTTCTGGTTTCTGTCCTTTTTTTATTTTTTGGCCTTTTCCTTTCGTTTTTTACCTTTCTGTCCACTGTCTATTTTTCTCCTAAAGCGTAAACCCTTAATGGCAACAAAAAAAATCGAACATGACCGTCCATATCAGCAAGCTACAATTCAAGTCACGCCAAGCAACTCTTCAACTATCTCAATTGACGTACTTCTGCAACTCCATGAGCTGACAGAAAGTGCGCCCATTGGATTTTATTTTGGCTTCTACAATTTGAATTCCCTCCAAATGAGACGGAATAATTAGAACCCCCAAATTCAATGTGCTTCACAATGATTTAATTCCCCTTGAAGCATGAATAATCTCATACAAAAGAAGAAGCCGCAGAAGCGGCTTCAATCTCCGGGCCTTCAATGGCCACTGAGCTCGAAGCGGCTGAACTTCAGGTGCCGCAAGTTCGCCAAGATCTGGAGGCTCGGGCCATGGCCATCGAGCTCGAGGAGCAACACAACAGCTTGCGGAGTCAAGCAACAATAGGGCTTGCATATTCAGCCGCAAAACCAAGGAAGGAGTAGGGCGTGCTAGATCCGGCTAATGGAGGTGAAAAAAACAAGGGAAAGAAAACGAAAGGAAAAGAAAAAGATTTTACAAAAAGTCATTGTTTCGAATAAATTTTTCCACATCACATCATCGGCATGTCGCATAAGACAACCTTCGTTGACCAAGCGCTAAATCAATAATTCCGGGTAAATTTTTGTCGGAGGATTTGATTGGAGCATGAAGCGTCGGATCAAACTCACCAATAGCAAAAACCTTCCACTTGGAACATAGTTTCGAATCAAACTCACCAATAGCCTTGATTGACCCGCAACTTGTTTTATAACCTTTTGGTCCGACCATGGAATTTGCGTTTAAGAATTCAAATTTTGACGAGAAGCAATTTCGAAGAACCTTCGCCACGACTTGCAAGAAGTCCTGCACGGGAATTGTTTTACAAAATCGGAGTGGTCTATCATCGTTCTGGCCAGTAGTACTTAATTGAATGCTCCTCGCCTTGGGAATAGTCGAGTTCTTTCGTCTGGTTCTCTCCGTGGGACGATGAGGAACTTAATGGCGAGAGATTGGGGGCCTTTTACAAGCGCCGGCTTTCGCCGTGATGATGATGTATCGGATCTTCTACTGCTCAAGTCCGGAGTGATCTTCGTGGGGTGCTTGATCCTCGTGTCCATCGTAGTGTTCTCCTGTAGCGACAACGGCGACAACTCTTCCCGCTCTGGCCGCAAAAAGGAAAGGAGAGACAGCGAAGGAGGCGATGGAGATGGAGGTGATGATGGCGGTAGTGGTGGAGGTGACGGCGGCGGCGGCGGTGGCGGCAATAATGGAGGTCACCACGGAGGCCATCAAGGAGGCCACCACCACGTAGCCCACCACCACACAAGTCACGGCGGAGGCGGTCACCACCACGCAAGTCACGGCGGAGGCGGCCACCACCACGTAGCCATGCATGCAGGTCACCACGGAGGCGGCGGCCACCACGTAGCCATGTAGGACACCATTAAGGCCACCACCACGAAGGCCATCATAAAGGAGGTGATTATGGTGGTGGAGGTGGACACCACAGCGGTGGGGGTGGTTACGGCGGAGATGGCGGAGGGTCTTGAATCGAACCTATATGCATGAATTGAAAAAAAAAAAAAAAGTTCATTTCAATAAAGGGGTATGCGATGTTGTGGTTTGTGATAGATTATATTTGGATCACGATATAGGGTTAATTGTAATTTACATTTGTATATGACTAGCTGTATTCTCACCCTATACATATAGAGAGAGACCACTTAAATATTGTTGGATTACAACATCTTTCCTATATGCAAAATCAACACCTTTCCTGCTCCATCCGAAAAATGGAGACCACCAACAGATTCGCCGCCCTCATATGTGCTGCACCTAGAAACTCGTCGCAAACGGACGCCAAATGCCACCAGATTCACCCCCACATGTAGGATTGTGTAATTTTTATTAATGATCATTCTCGTTGCACATGGTTTATATTGTGACAAATCAATATAAACTTACTTGTATCTACAGTGATTTTGTTACTATTATAAAAACATAATTTTCTTAATAAATATAAAAGTCTTTCGTACCGATAATGCCATGGAATGTAAAGACACCAAATTTCTTAAAATTCTCTCTGCAGAATGTACTATCACTTATCCTTCAGGTTCAGGCACTTCCCAGAAAAATAGTCGAGCTGAATGTAAATATATGCATAATTTAGTTGTTACATGCACTTTTATGCTCTCTGCCTCTTGTCCAGAATAGTTTTGGGGAGAGGCTTGCTTTACTGCTGTACACACTATCACTTTGATGTTTCATCTATGAGAGGTCACATTTCTCCTTATGAGTAGGTTAGTGTCCCAATTACAGTCTTATTCGAATCTTTGGTAATATTTATTTCGTACATCTTCCACTTCAATGCACGGGTTGGAACCTTGCGCCCATTTATGTTGTTTCCCTATGTATGTCATTGAGCACAAAGGGGAGAGATGTTGGGATATTATCTCTAACCGTCTTCTTGTGCCTCGTTCATATTACCTTTTGGGTTCTCATCTCTTCATCCCTTCAAATCACGTCTCATGTCCCCTTCTTCACCAATCATTATGTGGATCTATTCCTAGAAGATCTCACACCTCCATCCACTTGTGAATTTTCTTCTCCTTGGGTTCTTCGAGTCTTGATGCGGGTCATTCTAGCCTTAACACCGTGACACCTTCTAACATGTCTGCCCGTCTTCAAATTCCACCGACGGACAATCTTTTCTCCTCTATTTGTGGATCCACTAGAGTAAGTGTCGTCGTGATTGTAAAAACTACCCTACCATTACTTTCCTTTTTGAATCTCGCACAAATAGAGAAGCTAGCGATAATACTCTTTGGCAACAGGCAATGGCATATGAGGGGCAAACTTTAGACAAATCTCAACATGGGATTTGATTGATTTGCCTTCTAATAAGCCTGTTGTAGGTTGTAAATGAATATACAAGATTATAACAAAGACATATGACACTATGGATCGCTATAGGCACGGTTAGCAGCCAAGGGTTTGCTCAAGAGGAGAAGATTGAGTATGAAGAGCCTTTTGCTCCTGTTGCCTGCATTAATACTGTCCATATTCTTCTTGCAATTGCTACAGTTAAGCCCCGGTCTCTGTTCCATTTGGATGTTAAAATTTTCCTAAATCGTACCGGTCTACCGTCATTATCGCCACTACTTAATTGAATGTTCCTACTTCCCAAAAAAGAAATTGAATGTTCCTCGCCTCGGGAATAGTTGAGTTCTTGCTTCCAGTTCTCTCCAGAGGATGATGAGGAACTTGATCGCGAGAGATTGGATGCCTTTTGCAAGCGCCGACGTTCATCGTGGTGATGATGGATCGGACCTTCTGCTGCTCAAGTCCGAAGTGATCGTCATGGCTTGCTTGATCCTCGCATCTGTCACCGTGTTTTCCTGCAACGAGGATCGCAACAACTCGTCCCGCTCTAGCAGCAAAAAAAGCAAAAAACAAAAATGGTGAGATGGCAAAGAAGGCGGCAGCGGCGATGCTGGCAGAGCTGATGAGGGCGGCGGCAGAGACAGAGGCGATGACGGTGGCGGTGGCGGCGATGGCGGCAGTGGCAGCGGCCATCATTGAGGTCACCACGGAGGCCATCAGGGAGGCCATCACCACGGAGGTCACCATGCACCACGTCCACCGCCGCGTAGGCCATCATGGAGGAGGTGGTCATGGTGGTGGAGGTGGACACCACGGCGGCGGAAGTCTTGAATTGAACCTATATAAATTTTCAGTAATTGTGATGCGACAATGTTATCTGTATAAATTATGTGGGCCAAAAACCATGGGGCAAGGCAAGAGATTGGCCTCCCGTTCAATGTGTTGTGTTAAGCTATTAAAGCCATTTGCTTTTGCTGGTTTCTTGACCATGAAGTAGCCTTGCCGTTAGGGGCCAACGCTAATCTCATACCTCTGCTGCGTGATTTTCAGCTCCACCTTTAATTTGGTGAGTCTTGGCCACTCGACGAGAGAGAAGCTTCGCTTAAGGAGGGGAAGCGGGAGGGGCTATGTTGAAAAGATCACCGCAAAATGGAACTTCACACTCGAAATCACAATCCTAGAGCGTTATAAACCTAGGAGGAACATGTAAATAGAGTCCCTAACCTTTCCAACTGACTAAAAATTTTCGAGAATAGTAACTTATCAGCGCCTACAAGTTAGTAAGATCTAACAAAGTAGAGAACTTGGATCGGACGCAAAACCAAAGTTCATGAACTTTAGTAATTTACCGTGGTAGAACCATTATATGAGGAATCACCAACGCCAAATTCAATGCTAAGTTGTAAAGCTCCATCATTGAAGTCATTAGCTATAACAAGTAATAACTTACCGACGTAGCCTGCTTTTAGCTTAGTAAGTTACCAACGTGACGGGAAATTTACCATTTTCAAGTGGAATAGTAAATTTATAGCTCCTCTGGAAGTTATTATCTAACACTTTAAGCGGGTATAACGACATTCAACATTACTTGATGCTTGAATCGAGTGTATTTCCCGGTCATTACTTGACTCTAAATTTAAGCGTGATGAATCTCAAACATCTCATAACACTCGAATTAGGTATGTTTCCTAGTCATTATCAGACACTCGAATCTAGTGTGAAGAATCTCGAAATAGCCTGACATTTGAATTGGGTTATTCTCTCACAGTGACTCATTGAAACGGAGGAGTCATGAGAGCCATTTATCGACTCACGGTGACCCATTAAATCAGTGGTGGTCTCAAAGACATTTTGCCAACTCACAATGACTCATTGAAACGAAGGAATCCTGAGAAATATTTACCGACTCACGATGACCCATTAAAACGGAGGTGGTCCCGAGAGGCATTTTGCCAACTCATAGTGACTCATTGAAACGGAGGACTTATAAGAGACTTTTACCGACTCAGGGTAACCCATTAAAACGGAGGTGGTCCTCGAGAGATATTCTACTGACTCACAGTTATCCATTAAAACGGAGGGGTCCTAAGATACAAAAATGGCGTAGCTTGAATCATAACTCAAGCACATTTTTTTCAGACGTTTTGCGATGTTTTGCATTTGAGCTAAATCTCGGATAACATACAAGCACCATGTACCTCATGAACCTTACTTTCACAAGAAAAAATTTGGAGATTGAGGAAATTGCTAGCATTACGAAGCATTTAGAAATCTAGATGCTCGATGTGCGATCCGTACACCAAATCTCTTTACAACTCCGCATGAAGTAAGAAGCCTTGGTGCATGTTATTTAAAGTTTACAATTTGCATGTCATGCATCATTTCTTATTGCATAAAAATTGAGATTAAAACCTCATTAAAAAATCATCATTCATCATTTGCATTGTCAAAATTTAGGTTTCAATTTTATCTTTGAGCAAAACCTCTGCGAGCCTTTACTCAAAGAGGGGCAGCTATTAATAATTAAATTTTGATTTTCCTTCTTAAATCATTTATAAAAAAAATCAGGAATTAAATTTAGTTCCTACAAAAAATAATTAAATCGTTTTTCATATTTCATATTGGTAATAAAAGATATCTCTTTAACAACCTAGCTCTAGTCTATAAACAGAGGCTCATATTTGTTCACGACAGATTTTTCAAAAAAGGGCCACACCAGATAATACACGGCGGAGGGAAGGGATAGGTTGAAGACACGGCCAAAAGTCTCTCACAATTTTCTACTCTGCTAAAACTTCTTTCTTGCAGGCTTCACGCAAAGAAAGGGGGGGGGGGGGGGGGGGGGGGGGCGGGGGTGGGGGGGGGGTTACAGATTGAAGACACGGCCAAAAAGTCTGTCACGATTGGAGAGAGACCCGCGAGAAAGAAGACAAATTCTCTTTCTTCCTGTACGCCATACAAACTCAGCATACCCGGCCAAAAGGATTCAAGAAGGAGGAGGCAGAAAAGGTCAAGCAAAAGCAAAAATTCAGGGGGATTATTCTTTCTGGACAGCCAGGCAAAATCGTGGTGGCCTCTCGAAGTCCCTCCCTGCAACATCCACGTCAAGCTCGTTGCGTGGCCGAGGTCTTCGTTGGAGCTTTCTCATGCCTGCCGTCTCCCATCAACCACCTCCCCCTCGGTTTTTTCAGTTGTGGTGTCTAAATCTGATTTTTTTTTTTTAAGGTTCCTCGTGTTCCTTAAGCCATTTCTACATCTTTTGTGGCCACTGTTCATCAAAAATCAGTTTCTTGCGGTGAGGTGATCATGTCAAACAAGCAAGTTTGACCCAAACTCATGCTATCACAAGTGTTCGCCACTTGCCACTGGAAGCTATCCAGTTAGCATCTTCCAGTTCCAGCCGCGAACTTGAGCGAGTCTCCATCGAATCAGTCAAGAAGCAAGTTTCATCCGCAAGGTTGGCGCAAGTTCAAATTGGGAAGGCCAATCTTGTGGATTTAGGTAGGATTTCCTACCTCTAATCGAATATACACTTGCCTTATTGAAAAATTCTGCACAGTTTAAATATACTACATATCTTGTAGTATATTTTGCATGAACTGCATCATCTCTGACAATGCAGATTTCATTAGGAAATTTCCTAATCCGTAACTTTTGTCAGTTTATGTCTCCCTCCCCCCCTTTTTTCCCTAAAGCGTAAACACAATGGCAACAAAAAATTTGAACATGACCACAATATCAGCAAGCTACAATTCAAATCACGCCACGCATCTCTTCAACTATCACAATTGACGTACTTCTATAACTCCATGAGATAACAGAAAGTGCGCTCATTGGATTTCTTTTGGCTTCTACAATTTGGATTCCCTCCCAAATGAGACAGAAATAATTGGAACCCCAATTCAATGAGTTTCACGATGATTTAATCCCCTTAAAGCATGAAGCGAGCTCGAAGCGGCTGAACTTCAGTTGCTGCAAGCTCGTCAAGATCTGGAGGCTCGGGCCAGGCCATCGAGCTCAATGAGCAATGGCGACAACTTGCGGAGTCGAGCAACACGGGCTTGCATATTCAACTGCGAAACCAAGGAAGGAGGAGGGCGTGCTAGATTTGGCTAATGGAGGTGACAAAAAAAAAGGGAAAGAAAACAAAATAAAAGAAAAAGATTCTCCAAAAAGTCGTTGCTTCGAATAAATTTTCCAAATCACATCAGAGTAAATAAAAATATCGATTAGGCCGGCATGTCACATAAGACAGCCTACGTTAACCGAAGCACTAAATCAATAATTCTGGGTGAATTTCCTTGGCAGGATTTGATTGGAGCATGAAGAGTTGGATCAAACTCACCAATCGTACAAAACCTTCCACGTCGGACATGGATTTTCGAATCAAACTCACCAATAGCCTTGATTGAACCGCGAGTTGTCTTATCAACCTTTTGGTCCAACCATGGGCATTTGCCATTTTAAGAATTCAAACTTTGATGAGAAGCCATTTCAAAGAACCTTCGCCACGACTTGCAAGAAGTTCCTGCACGTGAGTGGTCTATCATCGTTATGGCCAGTAGTACTTAATTGAGTGTTCCTCGCCAAGAATAGTTGACTTCATGCGTCTGGTTCTCTCCGTGGGACGAA
>JAGVVM010005094.1:0-54573 GCA_019149425.1 Psidium friedrichsthalianum
TAAACTACTTTGGCAAGAAGTAGTTTTTCCATGCCACTCATTCCGTGTTATTCCCACAATCTTTGCATCATCAGTCTGGTGCCTATCATCTCCAGAACTTCTTTCACACTGTCGTCAACACCAACCAAGAAGTCACTAACAACAAACAAGCCTTCCTCAGCTCCTTAAAACCTTGGTAACCACCTCTTTAACTAGTTGTCCTTCGTGCCTAAAGAAGGACTGACGAGAAGCCCAAGGCAAAGTAGAAAGTACGTTATAAGAGAGGAGCTCAACCAATGACATTAGGAATTGATAGCAGTCTGTGGAAGCCACGGAATGCAACAAGAAGTGCAACTGCAAACGGAACATACCACACTGCATTCTCAGGAAGAGTTAAATTTACGACATGCTACGCAGATGCTCACCCTTTGTGCAGCATTCAAACAGTTTTATCGACCGTCAAAGTACGGTACTTGATCACTATATCTTGCATAATTAGAACAAAAGAGGTATTTCTATTTGTTAACAAGCTTCTCCTTCTCAAAATAGCTTTGCCATTAGCAATCGCACACGGCTTAAGTGTTTATTAATAATAAAACAGAGAATAAAGTTTTTCAGCATACAACATAGGTTAATTTCGACCAACGTTAATTAGCACGCCGATTACATAAGATGCAAACTCATTACACCATACTTAGTGTGTATAAATATTTAATGTCAGATTAGATTGTCGGCACACTACTCAAACAAAGGGAGCCAGCATAGCCACAATTTTCTCAAGTTTGAAAATGGAAATTTTCAACTGAATAGCCTTTGAACTCGTAGCGTCAATCAAGAGTGGAAGGTAATTAGGTACCTTTTAGCCACGTTTTTCTACGTTCCATCCCTTTAACCCTCCAACCTCACGAGAACATCTCTCCAATTTCTGATGTCTCTTCGTCCCACTCGCTTCTTGTTTCCGTGCACAAGCAAGGCCTCACCGTAACCTCCGCTTTGGTATCGAACCTCGGCTGGGTTCGACATAGTAGAAAATGGGCATGATTACCTGTCCCTTCCTTTTCCGACACCTCCACCATCTGGGCCACTCCTTCATACACCATTTACTAGAAGCATAATCCTTAGAGAAGATGGGTATGGAGATCTTCGACTGCTCAATCGCCCCGAGCAGATCCGGGCCGATCGCTTCGCCAACGCGGAGTTCTTCATCGTCTCTGTACGTACGGACTCCTGCATCTGTAAGACAGGTATACAGAAGATCGGTGAAGCCCGTGCGCGTGTCCGGTCCTCTGAAGCTCAAGAAAACTTCATAGTCGCACCCTTGCATCGCGACCAGTCGCAGGGAAAAATGAAGCACCGGAGTCAGCACCAAATCAGCGATAGCAGGTGTCCGAGCTCTCCGAAGCCGAACGAGACGGGACAAGTAGAAATGATACTGCAAACTAAAACGGGTGCGACCTGTGATGATTTATCTCGTCGATGTCAGCACGAAGTTTCTAAGGACAGCCAATGTCAACGAAGCGGAGTTTCGGGAAACTTCACCTTTGTCTTGAAAGGCTAAGCGAAAAGCAGACGCCCTCTGTGACTTTTTGCGAGAACATCCGACGGAAAAGTTTCCTGATCTGAACTCAACATGGAGTTTGTTAGGAGCGCCAATGTCAAGGAAGCAAGTTCGGAGAACTTCACCCTGTGTCTGGGACGGCAGAGCACGGAACACACGCTCTCCCCTCTCCCTTTGTCTGGGACCGGTCTCGTAAAACCCAAGGTACAGTAGAAAAAAGTCTGAAACTTTCACCCAAAAGACAAAACTAGCCACCGTTAGATACATGAAGGCCATAAGTTGTCTAATTAACAAATACAAAGACTAGAAGTTAAAAGAGAAGAATGTGATTGTCCCATGATTAAATTTAGGGATATGTTAACTAAAAATTCTAAAACTTGTTACGAAAGTGCAATTGAGTTCTAAAACTTACAAAAGATGCAATCAGATCCTAAAACCTATCAAATTGATTCAATTGAGTCTTTTTATTAACACCGCCAATTTATCTAACTAAAAATGCTGACGTGATGTTCTTAAATTAATTTTTCTCATCTTATGTGTTTTTTTTATTTTTTTTTCTTTTCAAAATGTTATTTACATTATACTAAAAACAGAAAAAAGCCAAAAGTTTATTTAAAACAAAAACAAAACGAAAAGAAAGGGCAGGGCTTGCCGATGATGCCCTACCTTTGTTGCCCATCGCCGGAGGGGCTGGCAGAGGCGGCTGACTCTCGTCGACCTCGAGGGAGGCCTCTCCCAGGTCTGGGTTGAAGAAACCCAGACCTTTGGGGATGCTAGCTCCCATCGAGGTGCGTGCACTCTAGTCTTGAGCGAGTTCTTTTAATTGATTTTGCTTCCCTTTTTGTGCTCATTGTATTAGACCATGAGCTGTGCTGTTGTCAACCCTCCTCCCCTGTGTGCTTGATTTCGCTTGAATTTTCTTAGTACGAGTCGCTCAATCATCGTCCTTTGTTTGCGCGATTGACGTGCTCTTGCTTTGAAGCTTGTTTGAGAAGTGATTTTTAGAGAGAGATGCTGGTTCAAGAAACATGTTACCATTGACAGCCACCCTCATCTGGGGCTAGTGACCTCCTTTGGCACCTCCGGCGATGGGCGGCGGCGGCAGCAACGGGGCCTCAACGGCAAAGCTTGCCCTTTTTTTCAATTTTTTCTCAAGTAAATATTTATCTTTTTTTTTCAATTTTTAATTCAATATGAATAAGATTTCAAAAAACAAAATAACTGAAAGTGCCACAAGGGAGAAGAAATTTAATTTAAAATGCCATGTCAGCATTTTCCGTTAAAGAAATTGACGGTGCTAATAAAAGGACTCGATTAAACTAATTTGACAAGTTTTAGGATTTAATTATATTTTTTGTAAGTTTTAAGACTCAATTGCTCCTTTGTGACTAGTTTTAGGACTTCTAATGAACTTATCTCTCAAATCTATTGTTATTTTCTTTATTAAAGTTCATAAGTTAGCAAAAAGGAGATTATGAATGTGCTTTCTCCAAATAACAATGCATAAATTCTTTGAGCTTAGAATTAATTTTATGATAAATGTAAAATGGTGCGCCAAATCACTTTCAATAGATTGCTGACATATGGCACTCTCCATGAGCACATTTATCTTCCCGTCCTCTTGAAAAAGTATTCTCTTATTTTTCCACTTTAGTCGTACTAAAATTTTTTATGTTTAGTTCAAGGGAGATATAATTTTATTTCACTAGTACGCAAATCTCTTCTTCTCGTGATGGTCAAGTATACTTCTGAAATATTATTTCCCGTAATTTACTTCACGTCTTTTTCAAGTGCATAGCACGGCCATGGACTTTTGCAATTAGATCGTACAAAGCTATTGAAGCATGCTCTCGTGCAAATCTTGTTGAAAGATTTGCATATTTTCATGCATATCCATCAAAAGGCTAGAGATCCCACGAATCATTGGTATGAGAAGGATGGCTATTGCAAATTGCGAAAGCCTAGTTTGAATTCAAGCGGTTGTTAGATTTTGAAGTGGTCAAAAGTGTTGGATATCTCTGAGTGCAATTGTATTATTGAGGCTGCATCTTTCATAATTACATTGTCCGAAGCAATTAAATGCTAAACAATGCAAAAATTTACTTGAAATTCAAGCCTTTGATAAACTAGAGTTCTCGAAAGTATTGGATATCTCATGTGCTAGTACCTTAAAGGTTGGAACTTTCTCAATTAAAATGTATGAAGCAAGTGATGGTTCGAGAATGCGAAAGCATACATGAAATTCAATGGCTTGGTACATTGGAGTTACCGGATGTCTCTCGGTACGACTTCATTGAAGGTTAGATCTTTGTGATTTGACGCGTACCCAATAATTTTTTAAGCTAGACATTAATTGCATTTTTTATAGACTAGACCAATCAAATAGCTGTAGTTAGTATTTCCTGTAAATTGTTCTACCAAATATAAGGAACATAAAGAAAACACCCGATAATCATCCCATTTTAAAAGAATAGTTACATTATATATTCTTTTTTGTCATGGTGGTGGTCAACAGCAACTCCTCGTTCACTCACGAACCCTCATTGTACTCTCACCTCTTCCATTTTACTCATTGTACATTTGTGCACTCTTTTACACACCCTTACATGCGTCGGCTGAGTCAGACGAGGCAAGCGTGAGTGATAGCTGTTTTACTTTTGTTAATTTTCTTTTTCACTTGATATAAAATTTTATCCACATAACATATTCACATAAAAGAGTCTAAGATTCATTAAATGGATGGGCATGAATTCATAGGTTAAAATTGATATGGATGTGTTTTGATAATACATGTGAATTGGGTATGAGTCGGCTAGAGTCGAGGGCATGGGTCGCTAGAATAGTATTGGATATAAATGGATTAATTTTGGTAGGGATTTTTGACCCGACCGTCTATTTGTACTAAGCTAATGTAAGACACAAATCCTCGGCCAGCAGTGATAGAGTTAACAAAGAAGAGATGAGTCTCAAAAAGCTTTTGGTGAACCCAAGGAGATTAACACGTATTGACACACATGCGCGCATATATATTGCTTTTTTAACAACGTAATCACATATTGATTTTTCATGAAATTATTTGTCTTGAGAGTGGGTCGGTGGGCAAAGAATTTATTGCCCCACGCAAGGTGCGCGAACACTTAAATTTTCCTAGAGAAAGTTGTATTACTCTAATTGTCACAGCTCAAATTGACATTGAAATTTTACATTATGGGGATCTACTCTTCTTCATATTAATGAGTTAAAAAAAAAAGCCATTGACCAGCCAAATGACGTTTAGTGAGGGAATTTTTTTAAGATTCAGTGAAAATTTAAACTTTCTTGTCATTTTTCAACTTTATTATAACGTGGGTCACCAAAAGCATTATTAGCAAGAAAGTAATTTAAACTTTCTTGGAGCGTGGAATTGGAGACGACCAAGACCAAGACCAAATGTTTGGCGAGCGCTCTTCTTTGTCTAGTGGTATGTAAGAACCGGAAAGATCTAGTTTGGTTTTACTAATTAAAGTCAAGACCGTCGTTTTATATTTTATATTTTCTTTTTTCTCTTCGTAACTTTGCTCGTATCAGATAATGGGCCATGATTTTCAGGATACATTAAAGAAATTCATATGTGGTACTTAAAGAAGATACGAGCAATCGAAATTTGATTATATTATTTCGTTGTGAGAAGGCATTTTCTAGGCAGTTCATGGGACATGACAAGCTTCATGATTGACAACCACTAAGTTTTGTCTTCGTGTCATATTTTTCAAAAGAGCTTTTTTTCTGCAAGGACTTGTCATAATGTGAAATCAATTACGTGGAATAGGAGGGAGGTTTTGAAAAAATTTGGAAAAATTTAAAAAAATGCCTCAAGTGTCTTTATCTTCTCAAATAAGGACCTGAAATAAATTTTATTTCAAATAAGGGTCTGAAGTGCCTTATTTATTTCAAATAAAGGCCTGACCAGGGATACTTTCGTCTTTTTACATTTTATGATTTTTTCCTTTTTTGCCCTTTCCTTTTGCCTTTACTTCACTTCCACCTCGCGGGTGGTTGCGGCTAGGGAAGACTCGACGGCCACAAGCAAGGGTCGGCCTTAGGGCTGCCGGCGAGGGGGAGCCCTCACTAGATCGGGCAAGGTCGGCACTCACTCTGCCCAAGCGAGGACCTATCTCACGATCGCCAACGAGGGGAGCCCTTGCTAGGTCACGCAAGGCAAGCCCTCACCTACGGCCACGAGGACTCACCTCGCTTTGCCTAGGCGAGGGCCGGCCTCATGGATGCCAATGAGGTTTTGGTTCTTATTCATCATCTTTCTAAGGCGGTCCATCGTGCAGATTGCCATTTGGAATCGTCTCACGTTTGCGCTTGCCTATTCGGCTTGGCTTTTACTCTCTCCGGCATCATCACTGGAGAAGAAATCGTAATTGATAAAGAAAATCTCTCGGCGAAACAATCTCTGTTCGATTTTGTTATTTTAAGTTCCTCAGAACTCTACTTACCATTCCTATTCATCATCATGTTCATCGCAATTCATCCACTGCTCAGACCTAGCGAGGGCTTCCCTTGCCGGCGACCGTGAGGCAAGTCCTTGCCTAGGCAGAACAAGGGCTGACCCCTCCCGATCTAGCGAGGGCTCCCCTTGCCGACCCTCGCCTGAGTTGAGTGAGGCGAGCCCTTGCGGCCACTCCACCCATGGCCACCACCAACAAGGAAGAGAAAAAAAAAAGGAAAAAGGAAAAAAATCACAAAATATGAAAAGACGAAGGTGCCCTAGTCATGTCATTTTTTGAACCAAAAAGGATACTTCAAACCCTTATTTGAGACAAAGTTCACTTCAAGCCCTTATTTAACAAAATGAAGGCACTTGAGGCCTTTTTTGAAATTTTCCCAAAAAATTTTGATCAGATACTTCTTTTATCGTCAATAAAACATTGTCCTTGAAAAAAAAAAAAAGGATGATTTTCATGGCATAGGCCTTTTCCGAAGAATAGCCCCATCTTTCACTCGTGAGATAAATGTTTCGTAAAAAAGTCCAAATTTTCACCCAAGGACAAACCTAGCCACCTGTAGACTTGCTGTTACATACATAAAAAAAAAGTTAAAGAAAATGAGTAAGATCATGAGCGACCCATAATGAAATTTACGATGAGCTTGATCCAAAAAAAGAAATCATGATTTCTTAGAGGTTGGAGTTAAGCTTATAAATTCAAATATGTCTCATTATCGATCTAAATTGGATAATAATAAATATATGTTATTGGATAAATGTAAAGTGGTACACGAAAGCACTTTGGATAGATAACTAACATGTGGCACTCTCCATGATCAATTTATCTTCTTGTTCTTTTGAAAAAGTTTTCATTTATTTTTCCACTTTAATCAAACTAATTTTTTTTAGTCTGATTATAGTGCGCGCTATGTGCAGGTTATGAAACCTTGCTGTCTCCTCACGCATCCTGACCCCACTCCCTCTAAAGGTAGAGATTCGAACCCCACCTCCCTCTTTTCATTTAAGAAAAGTGGCCACTGGGACAATTTCCCAGTAGTTATTTCCAGTTTAGTATAAAAGACACATAGTTCTCTTGTTTTCATATTACGAAAATCTCTTATTCTCATAATGATCAAGTATACTTCTAGAATTATTATTTCCTGCAATTTACTCCACACATCCTTTCCGCGTGAGTAGCACAGGTCTTGAGACCAGTATAATTGTAATTTAATTATAGTGGGAACGTAGCTATTACATCCTTTTCTTTCTTCCACCCTTTGGTTTTAGCTACTTTAATAATGTCGTAGGCGTGGAAGAGGGCAACAACATCAACGTTAGTTGCTGGTGCATGAATGATAGTAAAATCAGATCATGTCAGATGACTCCATGCCTCATTAAGATAGAACCACCACTAGGTAATGCCTAAAACGCAATGGCTAAACAAGTGCAGAGGAAGAATTCTTGTAGTGAAAAGGAAAGCCGGCACTTTTCTAAGTCAAGGTCAATTGTTTTTTTATCGAAATTACTAAAATTTCATTAACCGATCCAACATAGATTTCGAAGGACAAAACAGCCAATTGAGGGGAAGTTCGTTTTTTCGCTTGGCTTTGGTCACCCAATCCGCAAGCTTGTTCGCTTCTCTCGGACAAAGTTCAAGCTTACAAATTCTAAATAGGCCAACTTCGCTTTGCTTTCCTCAGTCCAGACCCCGGAGATCCCATGGGCGTAGTTCTCCTTCCACAATGCTGCCGACCAACAAAGTACAATCTATGAGTACTTGAACTTGAACTCCACAGAACTCCCCCTATTCGCATCTCTCTTCGACAAAGCGATGGCAACTTAGCAAAGCTAGGGCTTTAGCCGCTGCAGCAGATTCGGCCACAACAGAGCTCGCAAAACCACTAATTAGAAAGCCCTGTGAGTCTTCCAATTTAGAGCAGTCGATGTTAATCTTCAGGGACCCCTTCGTCGGTGGCAGCCAGGAGGAAGGTGAGCTATTTTCTTGATGCAATCCTTTCTTCAACCTGGGATTCCATCTCAAGAAGCTGGCTTGCTCTATTATTGCTAGCTCGATCGTTCTGCCTGGATCAATTAAAGCCCACATCTTGTTGGCCTTGCTACTCTAAATTCACAACAACCCATTTTTAACTAGCCTCCTTAAAGAGCCAATGACACATATCCCCAACAAAGCCCACTTATATGTTGGCAAAAAACATGAGAACAGAGATAATCGTACAAGTAAAAGCCAGTAACTCACTCAACATCGAACACAGAGTCCTCAATCATGGCTTCAGCCCTTTGGGATCTTTTGTGTTTTGATGCCCCTCTTTTGGGCTCGTCTTGTATGGACCGTTTAACTCTATTATGATAAAGTCTTTTCCGACCAAAAAAAAAAATCATGGCTTCAAAGCAGTCTTGGTCGAGCAAGAACACACAACTAACAAGCAATCCTCCATCTGTTACAGTTTCTTTTGACCTCATTAGGAATTGCTTTTTGCCATTCAAAATGAATGACTCAACATAGTTTTCAATGAGAATTACAGCACCATCAATCCTATTCATTTGGGGGTAAGTCTTGTTATGAGTGTCTGATCATGAAAATTTTCTCGTTATTGAGGAACTCACTCAGGTGTTGGTTCGCACTTTACCCGGTCCATGATATTCTTCTATAATCTAAGGAACTTCTATTTATGACAGAACAAAAAACACCATTAATAGATGCACATGCATGATGCATGAAAATATGTGAACAGAACAAGTAAAAGTGACGTTTCTACTTGCAGCGTACGAAATTAAAATTTCTTTTGAAACCCAAATGATTTCACAGGGACTAGAGCCTTGCCTCTCCGTTGAATTGTCAATACCATTATGTGATTGAATAGGCCTGCCTCTATCTATTGCAAGTTGAGGTTGATCTTTGTACAATTTGTTGGGATAGAGTCAGCTCTATGAAAGTGAAATTTTCATATGATATCTGTGTTCTTGTATAATTTGAATCGACACAACGTCACCGTGCATGTCAGAGGGAAAGAAAGTAGAATGTGACCTTTTGTCAATACAATAGCATTAGCTATGTATGAGGTGGATCCTGCTTATAAAGAAGAGACAAAAGCCGAACCTGTTCAGGTAGGTTAAAGAACTAACCATTTGTAGATTGCCAGACAAATACTATTTTGGCAAGCCAGAACAAGTCATTGTTCATAAGACATACTTTAAAGACACATACAAAAATGTTATCAGATTGCTGGAAAATTATGGTGGAAAAGTCCTATGGCCACACAGATTCCTAAGATATTGAAATCTCCTCTTACGTGACAAGGTTTGTGTGCATTGGTAAGAAGCTGCACAAAATGATATAAAATTTGACAAGAAAGTGAAGAAACTATAGTTTTACGACCACCTCAAGAGCCTTTAATGCCTACAAGGATTGTCCCATTCTTGTCAGTATTCAAACCTTAAACTCTAATTTCTGACTGAAGTTGTGTCCGTAATGTGCTAACATTTCACTACTGCCACGGTGGATTTCTTGTCACACGGTGTCATGCGAGGACACGTATGTCATATTGTCCAGAAGCTTGGATGCAATGGCTGTGTTAAGGTCCTACAGGAGAAGCAATTCCTGGGAGGAAACACGGGTTGAACTTTGTATCTTGAGGGTTGACTGGCCTCTTAAAAGGATGGCCTCAAATTCTTCAGACACCGATCCAGTCAACTGTTGAGGGAGAATCAATAGGTAAGCTAACAAATGCTATTTACTTCAGAAATAGGACAAAAAGGAGACATTTACTAAATGTCTCCTTTTTGTCCTATTTCTGAAGTAAATAGCATTTGTTAGCTTACCTATTGATTCTCCCTCAACAGTTGACTGGATCGGTGTCTGAAGAATTTGAGGCCATCCTTTAAGAGGCCAGTCAACCTCAAGATACAAAGTTCAACCCGTGTTTCCTCCCAGGAATTGCTTCTCCTGTAGGACCTTAACACAGCCATTGCATCCAAGCTTCTGGACAATATGACATACGTGTCCTCGCATGACACCGTGTGACAAAGAAATCCACCGTGGCAGTAGTGAAATGTTAGCACATTACGGACACAACTTCAGTCAGAAATTAGAGTTTAAGGTTTGAATACTGACAAGAATGGGACAATCCTTGTAGGCATTAAAGGCTCTTGAGGTGGTCGTAAAAACTATAGTTTCTTCACTTTCTTGTCAAATTTTATATCATTTTGTGCAGCTTCTTACCAAATGCACACAAAACCTTGTCACGGTAAGAGGAGATTTCAATATCTTAGGAATCTGTGTGGCCATAGGACTTTTCCACCATAATTTTCCAGCAATCTGATAACATTTTTGTATGTGTCTTTAAAGTATGTCTTATGAACAATGACTTGTTCTGGCTTGCCAAAATAGTATTTGTCTGGCAATCTACAAATGGTTAGTTCTTTAACCTACCTGAACAGGTTCGGCTTTTGTCTCTTCTTTATAAGCAGGATCCACCTCATACATAGCTAATGCTATTGTATTGACAAAAGGTCACATTCTACTTTCTTTTCCTCTGACATGCACGGTGACGTTGTGTCGATTCAAATTATACAAGAACACAGATATCATATGAAAATTCACTTTCATAGAGCTGACTCTATCCCAACAAATTGTACAAAGATCAACCTCAACTTGCAATAGATAGAGGCAGGCCTATTCAATCACATAATGGTATTGACAATTCAACGGAGAGGCAAGGCTCTAGTCCCTGTGAAATATCATTTGGGTTTCAAAAAGAAATTTTAATTTCGTACGCTGCAAGTAGAAACGTCACTTTACTTGTTCTGTTCACATATTTTCATGCATCATGCATGTGCATCTATTAATGGTGTTTTTTGTTCTGTCATAAATAGAAGTTCCTTAGATTATAGAAGAATATCATGGACCGGGTAAAGTGCGAACCAACACCTGAGTGAGTTCCTCAATAACGAGAAAATTTCATGATCAGACACTCATAACAAGACTTAACCCCCAAATGAATAGGATTGATGGTGCTGTAATTCTCATTGAAAACTATGTTTGAGTCATTCATTTTGAATGGCAAAAAGCAATTCCTAATGAGGTCAAAAGAAACTGTAACAGATGGAGGATTGCTTGTTAGTTGTGTGTTCTTGCTCGACCAAGACTGCTTTGAAGCCATGATTTTTTTTTGGTCGGAAAAGACTTTATCATAATAGAGTTAAACGGTCCATACAAGACGAGCCCAAAGAGGGGCATCAAAACACAAAAGATCCCAAAGGGCTGAAGCCATGATTGAGGACTCTGTGTTTCGATGTGAGTGAGTTACTGGCTTTTACTTGTACGATTATCTCTGTTCTCATGTTTTTGCCAACATATAAGTGGGCTTGTTGGGGATATGTGTCATTGGCTCTTTTAAGGAGGCTAGTTAAAAATGGGTTGTTGTGAATTTAGAGTAGCAAGGCCCAACAAGATGTGGGCTTTAATTGATCCAGGCAGAACGATCGAGCTAGCAATAATAGAGCAAGCCAGCTTCTTGAGATGGAATCCCAGGTTGAAGAAAGGATTGCATCAAGAAAATAGCTCACCTTCCTCCTGGCTGCACACCGACGAAGGGGTCCCTGAAGATTAACATCGACTGCTCTAAATTGGAAGACTCACAGGGCTTTCTAATTAGTGGTTTTGCGAGCTCTGTTGTGGCCGAATCTGCTGCAGCGGCTAAAGCCCTAGCTTTGCTAAGTTGCCATCGCTTTGTCGAAGAGAGATGCGAATAGGGGGAGTTCTGTGGAGTTCAAGTTCAAGTACTCATAGATTGTACTTTGTTGGTCGGCAGCATTGTGGAAGGAGAACTACGCCCATGGGATCTCCGGGGTCTGGACTGAGGAAAGCAAAGCGAAGTTGGCCTATTTAGAATTTGTAAGCTTGAACTTTTGTCCGAGAGAAGCGAACAAGCTTGCGGATTGGGTGACCAAAGCCAAGCGAAAAAAACAAACTTCCCCTCAATGGCTGTTTTGTCCTTCGAAATCTATGTTGGATCGGTTAATGAAATTTTAGTAATTTCGATAAAAAAACAATTGACCCTGACTTAGAAAAGTGCCGGCTTTCCTTTTCACTACAAGAATTCTTCCTCTGCACTTGTTTAGCCATTGCGTTTTAGGCATTACCTAGTGGTGGTTCTATCTTAATGAGGCATGGAGTCATCTACATGATCTGATTTTACTATCATTCATGCACCAGCAACTAACGTTGATGTTGTTGCCCTCTTTCCACGCCTACGACATTATTAAAGTAGCTAAAACCAAAGGGTGGAAGAAAGAAAAGGATGTAATAGCTACGTTCCCACTATAATTAAATTACAATTATACTGGTCTCAAGACCTGTGCTACTCACGCGGAAAGGATGTGTGGAGTAAATTGCAGGAAATAATAATTCTAGAAGTATACTTGATCATTATGAGAATAAGAGATTTTCGTAAATGAAAACAAGAGAACTATGTGTCTTTTATACTAAACTGGAAATAACTACTGGGAAATTGTCCCAGTGGCCACTTTCTTAAATGAAAAGAGGGAGGTGGGGTTCGAATCTCTACCTTTAGAGGGAGTGGGGTCAGGATGCGTGAGGAGACAGCAAGGTTTCATAACCTGCACATAGCGCGCACTATAATCAGACTAAAAAAAATTAGTTTGATTAAAGTGGAAAAATAAATGAAAACTTTTCAAAAGAACAAGAAGATAAATTGATCATGGAGAGTGCCACATGTTAGTTATCTATCCAAAGTGCTTTCGTGTACCACTTTACATTTATCCAATAACATATATTTATTATTATCCAAATTTAGATCGATAATGAGACATATTTGAATTTATAAGCTTAACTCCAACCTCTAAGAAATCATGATTTCTTTTTTTGGATCAAGCTCATCGTAAATTCATTATGGGTCGCTCATGATCTACTCATTTTCTTTAACTTTTTTTTTATGTATGTAACAGCAAGTCTACAGGTGGCTAGGTTGTCCTTTGGGTGAAAATTTGGACTTTTTTACGAAACATTTATCTCACGAGTGAAAGATGGGGCTATTCTTCGGAAAAGGCCTATGCCATGAAAATCATCCTTTTTTTTTTTTCAAGGACAATGTTTATTGACGATAAAAGAAGTATCTGATCAAAATTTTTTGGGAAAATTTCAAAAAAGGCCTCAAGTGCCTTCATTTTGTAAATAAGGGCTTGAAGTGAACTTTGTCTCAAATAAGGGTTTGAAGTATCCTTTTTGGTTCAAAAAATGACATGACTAGGGCACCTTCGTCTTTTCATATTTGTGATTTTTTTCCTTTTTCCTTTTTTTTTTCTCTTCCTTGTTGGTGGTGGCCATGGGTGGAGTGGCCGCAAGGGCTCGCCTCACTCAACTCAGGCGAGGGTCGGCAAGGGGAGCCTCGCTAGATCGGGAGGGGTCAGCCCTTGTTCTGCCTAGGCAAGGACTTGCCTCACGGTCGCCGGCAAGGGAAGCCCTCGCTAGGTCTGAGCAGTGGATGAATTGCGATGAACATGATGATGAATAGGAATGGTAAGTAGAGTTCTGAGGAACTTAAAATAACAAAATCGAACAGAGATTGTTTCGCCGAGAGATTTTCTTTATCAATTACGATTTCTTCTCCAGTGATGATGCCGGAGAGAGTAAAAGCCAAGCCGAATAGGCAAGCGCAACCGTGAGACGATTCCAAATGGCAATCTGCACGATGGACCGCCTTAGAAAGATGATGAATAAGAACCAAAACCTCATTGGCATCCATGAGGCCGGCCCTCGCCTAGGCAAAGCGAGGTGAGTCCTCGTGGCCGTAGGTGAGGGCTTGCCTTGCGTGACCTAGCAAGGGCTCCCTCGTTGGCGATCGTGAGATAGGTCCTCGCTGGGCAGAGTGAGTGCCGACCTTGCCCGATCTAGTGAGGGCTCCCCTCGCCGGCAGCCCTAAGGCCGACCCTGCTTGTGGCCGTCGAGTCTTCCCTAGCCGCAACCACCCGCGAGGTGGAAGTGAAGTAAAGGCAAAAGGAAAGGGCAAAAAAAGGAAAAAATCTAAAATGTAAAAAGACGAAAGTATCCCTGGTCAGGCCTTTATTTGAAATAAATAAGGCACTTCAGACCCTTATTTGAAATAAAATTTTTCAGGTCCTTATTTGAGAAGATAAAGACACTTGAGGCATTTTTTTAAATTTTTCCAAATTTTTTCAAAACCTCCCTCCTATTCCACGTAATTGATTTCAACATTATGACAAGTCCTTGCAGAAAAAAAGCTCTTTTGAAAAATATGACACGAAGACAAAACTTAGTGGTTGTCAATCATGAAGCTTGTCATGTCCCATGAACTGCCTAGAAAATGCCTTCTCACAACGAAATAATATAATCAAATTTCGATTGCTCGTATCTTCTTTTAAGTACCACATATGAATTTCTTTAATGTATCCTGAAAATCATGGCCCATTATCTGATACGAGCAAAGTTACGAAGAGAAAAAAGAAAATATAAAATAATAAACGACGGTCTTGACTTTAATTAGTAAAACCAAACTAGATCTTTCCGGTTCTTACATACCACTAGACAAAGAAGAGCGCTCGCCAACATTTGGTCTTGGTCTTGGTCGTCTCCAATTCCACGCTCCAAGAAAGTTTTAAATTACTTTCTTGCTAATAATGCTTTTGGTGACCCACGTTATAATAAAGTTGAAAAATGACAAGAAAGTTTAAATTTTCACTGAATCTTAAAAAAATTCCCTCACTAAAACGTCATTTGGCTGGTCAATGGCTTTTTTTTTAACTCATTAATTATGAAGAAAGAGTAGTATCCCCATTAATGTAAAATTTCAAATGTCAATTTGAGCTGTGACAATTAGAGTAATACAACTTTCTATAGGAAAATTTAAGTGTTCCGCGCGTGTTGCGTGGGGCAATAAATTCTTTGCCCACCGACCCACTCTCAAGACAAATAATTTCGTGAAAATCAATATGTGATTACGTTTGTTAAAAAAGCAATATATATGCGCGCATGTGAACTAATGTCAATACGTGTTAATCTCCTCTGGGTTTACCAAAAGCTTTTTGAGACTCATCTCTTCTTTGTTAACTCTATCACTTGCTGGCCGAGGATTTTGTGTCTTAAATTAGCTAACACAAATAGACAGGTCGGGTCAAAAATCCCTACCAAATTTAATCCATTTATATCCAATACTATTCTAGCGACCCATGCCCGCGACTCTAGCCGACTTATACCCAATTCAACATGTATTATCAAAACACATCCATATCAATTTTAACCTATGAATTCATGCCCATCCATTTAATGAATTTTAGACTCTTCATGTGAATATGTTATGTGGATAAAATTTATATCAAGTGAAAAAGAAAATTAGCAAGAGTAAAATAGCTATCACTTATGCTTGCCTCTTCCGACTCAGCCGACGCAGGTAAGGGTGTGTAAAAGAGTGCACAAATGTACAACGAGTAAAATGGGAGAGGTGAGAGTATAATGAGGTTTTAATATTCATGAGTTATCGAGGAGTAGCTACTGACCACCGCCATGAACAAAAAGAATATGTAATGTAGCTATACCTTTAAAATGGGATAATTATTGATTTTTTTATGGTATTATACATTGTATAATAATTTACAGGAAATTACTGATTTCAGCTATTTGATTGGTCTAATCTACATAAAATGTAATTGATGTTTAGCTTAAAAAATTATTGGGTATGCGTCAAATCACAAAGGTTCAGCCTTTGAGGGAGTCGTACCGAGAGACATCCAGTAACGCCAACGTACCAAGCCATTGAATTTCATATAGGCTTTTTTGTTCTCGAACCATCACTGGCTTCATACATTTTAATTGAGAAAGTTCCAACCTTTTAAGGTACTAGTACATGAGATATCTAACACTTCCGAGAACTCCGATTTATCAAAGGCTTGAATTTCAAGTAAAATTTTGCATTCATTAGCATTTAATTGCTTCAGACAATGTCGTAATTATGAAAGATGTAACCCAATAATGTAATTATGAAAGATGTAACCCAATAATACAACCGCACTCGGAGATATCCAACACTTTAGACCACTTCAAATTCAAACTAGGTTTTCGCAATTCGCAATAGCCATCCTCCTTATACCATTGATTCGTGGGATCTCTGGCCTTTTGATGGATATGCATGAAAATATCCAATTCTTTCGACAAGATTTGCACGACAATAGCCTCAAACGATCTAATTGCAAAAGGTCCAGCCCTTCAATAGACTTGCATTACAACGCATATAACATTTCTAAGAACCTCAGATGGCCTCGGGTTTTGGCTAGATTTTCGCAAGAAGAAGCCTTCAACTGCTCTAGATAAACAAATTGTGAAAGGTGCAGCCTTTTAAAGGATTTGCACTAGGAGATATGAGACTCTTTCAAGAACCCTGACCTGTGAAGGCTCGAATTTCAACTAGATTTTCGTGATAACTAGCATTTACTTTCTTCAAATGTTTCAACTGAGGAAGATCCAGCATTTTAATGTAGTTGCACGAGTCGACCCTCAACTCTTCGAACCATTTGGATCTATGAAGACCTTGAACTTCCAAGGAGTTTAGAGATTCAAAAAACAAAAAAATCCTGTAAAATTGGTTGTTAATCGACTAAAAACAAATCTTTAGTCGTTGCCTTCGTCTGGTCCCACGACGTATGCTACCTAGTGGCCTTAACTAACCCACCGGGCCACTATTACTTCTTTATTGAGAATTAATTATAGTGAACTCAAATAATTGATGTAATAAAATAGACTTGGTTAATTGACCTTGACTTCGAAACGTGCTGAGCCATTGGCTTTCCTTTTCACTTCAAGAAGTCTTCCTCTGCGCTTGCTTAGTTGTTGCATTTTTGGCATTCTCTGGGGGCGACATGATCTGATTTTACTATCATTCATGCACCAGCAACTAACGTTTATGTTGCCGTCCTCTTTGGCCATGCCCACGACATTATTAATGTAGTTAAAACCAAAGGAGGGAAAAAGAAAGAAAAGGACGTAATAGCTACGTTGCCATTATAATTAAATCACCATTATATATTAGTCTTTAGACTGTGCTATGCACGCGAAAAAGACATGTCAATTAAATTACGGGAAATAATATTTTTAGAAGTACACTCCATCATCATGAGAATAAGAGATTTTTGCACTATTGAAATAAAATTATATGTCCCTTGAATTAAACATAAACAAATTTTAGTATGATTAAAGTGGAAAAATAACAGAAAACTATTTCAAAAGAACGGGAAGATAAATGTGCTCATGGAGAGTGCCATATGTCAGAAAATCCATTGAAAGTGATTTGGTGCACCATTTTAAATTTATCATAGAAAAATTTATCATAAAATTAATTCTAAGCTCGAAGAATTTATGCATTGTTTTTTTGGAGAAAGCACATTAATAATCTCCTTTTTGCTAACTTATGAACTTTAATAAAGAAAATAACAATAGATTTAATCACGGGACAATCACGTTCTTCTCTTCAATTTCTAGTCTTTCTATTTGTTAATTAGACACCTTATTGGCTTCGACGTATCTAACGGTGGCTAGTTTTGTCTTTTGGGCGAATGTTGAGACTTTTTTCACGATTCATTTGTGCCACGAGCTAAAGCTGGGGGCTCTCTTAGGGGAAAAAGCCTATGTCATAGAAATCATCTTTTATTTTTCAAGCAAAATGATATACCGACAATAAAAGAAGTCTCTATTTTAATAAGATATGTCGGTTTAATGGTGTTGTCTTTGTTTTTCTACAATGTATTTTTGCCATTAATACAAAAAAGAGTACTAAATACATATCCACAGCGTCGACTTTTATTTATTTATTTATTTATTTTTATCTACATTGAAAGAAAGAATCCTGTGGTTTTACCACAATATCCCAAAATAATTGGGAAGAAAAACGCCGGAATGAATTGAATAATACAACCTATGGACGACTCAGTTTTAAGATTTAATATTGAGATTGAAACAGCTATGTAGGACGGAATGGATTAAGGACCATGAGAGGATCCAAAAATTTCTTATATGGGGATATTCTACTGTACCTTGGGTTTTACGAGACCGGTCCCATATCCAACATGGTGGATTAAAAATAAAAAAATAGAAAAAATAAAAACCTGCTCGACAAGAGGAGAGGGGGAGAGCATGGCCCAGACGCAGTGTGAAGTTCCTGGAACTTGCTTCCTTGAGATAGGCGGTCCTAACAAACTCAGTGTTGAGTTCAGATCAAGAAACTTTTCCAATTCCATAAAAGTGAGAGAACTAGAATTTCATTCTATTTTATAATTCTATTCTTTGTTCCAAAATCACTTTTTTTTTATTTTATTTTCGTTTTTGCTTCAAAACTGTTCTCGAAAACAGGATCAAAGTCAAAATCATTTACGTTACCAAACATGATTCTCATCCTCTTTTGTTTCAAAAAATGGAATTAGATAGCCATAATGGTTGTCATGTATGCCATAAATTTATCATAGGTGTACGAGTTTGAAATTTTTCGTAATATTAATCGTAATTTGAGAATTTTGTTATTTTTCTTGCTCCTTATATGCTTCCTCAAATATTTTAAGGACCGGTTTTTCTCAACCGATGCGTGTTCGATGCTTTGAAAGTCGAACCTTGTTTTCTCATTTAAGTTAGCTTAACAAGAAGCTTTTAAAAAGGGGAAGTTGTCGCACATCGGTAAACTAAACATCAGTTGCCTCTTTTCTGCCAATTATCTTTGATAGGGGAAATTCTTCTCTCCTGCTCACGAGGCCGGCCCCGCAGCCAAGATGGACCGTTGAATAAAAAGGGGAAAAACAGGCGTCCGTCGGATGTTGTTGCAAAATGTCAAATCAATGGTAGAGTCAGAAGGCATGTGCTTTTTCGCTCAGCCTTTCAAAGACACAGGTGAAGTCCCCCGAAACTCCGCTTCGTTGACATTGGCTGTCCTTAGAAACTTCGTGTTGACATCGACGAGATAAATCATCACCGGTCGCACCCGTTTTAGTTTGCAGTATCATTTCTACTTGTCCCGTCTCGTTCGGCTTCGTAGAGCTCGGACACCTGCTATTGCTGATTTGGTGCTGACTCCGGTGCTTCATTTTTCCCTGCGACTGGTCGCGATGCAAGGGTGCGACTATGAAGTTTTCTTGAGCTTCAGAGGACGGGACACGCGCACGGGCTTCACCGATCATCTCTATACCCGTCTTACAGATGCAGGAGTCCGTACGTACAGAGACGACGAAGAACTCCGCGTCGGCGAAGAGATCGGCCCGGATCTGCTCGGGGCGATTGAGCAGTCGAAGATCTCCGTGCCCATCTTCTCTAAAAATTATGCTTCGAGTAAATGGTGTCTGAAGGAGTTGGCCCAGATGGTGGAGTGTCGGAAAAAGAAGGGACAGGTAATCATGCCCATTTTCTACCATGTCGAACCATCCGAGGTTCGATACCAAACCGGAGGTTACGGAGAGGCCTTGCTTGCGCACGAAAATACGAAGCGAGTGGACGATGAGACCATCCGAAATTGGAGAGCTGCTCTCAATGAGGTTGGAGGGTTAAAGGGATGGAACGTAGAAAACGTGGCTAACAGGTACCTAGTTATCTTCCACCCTTGATGAACGCCACAACACGGTAGACCATGAAATTCGATTATGAAGGCTTTTCTGTTGAAAATTTCCTTCCTTTCTTTTTTTAAAACTTGGAACAAATTGTGCCTATGCTGGTTCCCTTTGTTTGGGTAGTGTGCCAACACTCTAATCTGTCATTAAATCTTTATGACAGAAAATGTGAAATGATTTTTTTGCCTATTGAAACGAGTGGCATGTTATTAATATTCGTCAAAACTAACATATGTCGAATGCTGAGAATTATTGGATCTCTTGCTTATTGTTCATAACACTTAAAGACATGTTCTATATGCCAAACGAGAAGCTATTTTGAGGAGAAGCTTGTTTACACATCAGAAGCACCCCTAAATATCATCAGTCTTTCTTCCTCTTATTAGCAAGTTCTAGTGATCACCTACTGTGCTTTGACCGTCACGTAATTGTTTGAATGTTGCATAACGTTTGAGCATCTGTCATAAATTCGTTCTTCCTCATGAATGCACCGCGGTATGTTCCATTTGTAGTTGCACTTCTTGATGCATTTCGTGGCTTCCACAGACTGCTATCAATCCCTGATGTCATGGATTTCAGCTCGTCTATTCTAACGTTCTTTCTACTTTGCCTTGGCCCTTCCCATCATATTTTGGTTAGGCACGAAGGACAACTAGTTAAACGACTCGTTACTAGCATTTTAAATGAGCTGAAGAAGGCCTATTTGGTGGTTAGTGACTTCTTGGTTGGTGTTGAGGACAGTGTGAAAGAAGTTCTGGGGATGATCGGCACCGATACTGATCATGCAAAGATAGTGGGAATCCACGGAATGGGTGGCATCGGAAAAACTACTCTTGCCAAAGTGGTTTACAACAAGCTTTCTCCGGTCTTTGATAATTGTTGTTTTCTTGCTGATGTTAGAGAAACTTCACATTCAAAAGGAATCGAGTGTTTGCAGACTCGACTAATCTCAAACCTCTCGAAGCAGGGACACCTGAGTATCAATTCCAAGGACGAGGGAATAATTACGATAGAAGAGAGATTTTCAACTAAGAAAGTTCTTATTCTTCTCGATGATGTTGATGACAAGGATCAATTGATTGCACTTTTAGGGAGGCGAGGTTGCTTTGGTCCGGGAAGCAGGATATTTGTAACAACAAGAAATGCAAAATATTCTGCGTGCATTTGGAGTAAAGTTGACCTATTTAGTTGATTTTTTGGATCCCCAAAGATCCCTTCAGCTATTCAGCAAGCATGTTTTCAGAAAAGATCACCCTCCAATTGAAAAAATGGAACAATCTAGCGAAATTGTGAAGATAGCCCAAGGTCTTCCGTTAATCCTGGAGGTTATGGGTTCAACTTTTATTACATTGTGGACAAACAGAAGAAATGTGGGCTGATTACTTGGTGAATGGAAAAAAGGCCACATCGAGAATTTTAGAAGTAAGTTGATGATGAGTTATGAAGCATTAGATCCTATTCAGAGACAAATTTTCTGATGTAGCTTGTCCTTTTTATGGATATGATAGAGTTTAGTAATATACATGTGGAGAGACTGTGGTTTATGCCCAACAGAAGGTCTTGAAGTTCTTCAATTGATGTCATTGATTAAAATTGGAGAAGATAATGAGTTGTGGATGCACGATCAACTCAAAGATCTCGGTAGAGAAATAGTTTTTCAAGAAAGTGGTGGCAAATTAGATAAGCAAAGTAGGGTGTGGGATGATGACAACGCATTGAAGATGCTACTGAGAAAGAAGGTAAATCCTGGATCCGATTTTCATTGTATATGAGAATTCACAATTTAGTAATTAGAGGCACTCTTCCCTTCAGTGAAATCAATCACAATTGACTCAACATATAGAATTTTAAAATTTCCGCATAATTTAGAACATTCATGGATTGTTAAATTTACTAACCCATGTCGATCCTCTCCAAATTGGTCTATAAGAATGATGAGATCGAACTTAGTATATTTAGATATGCCCAATTTTTTGGATACAAACTTTGCCTCAAGTTCAAAGATGAACTAGATTGTTCTCTTATTAGCTAACTGCATCTTTCTTTTCAACTTTTCTTGTTTGCTCATTTAGAGAAATGGAAAGCTCAATGCCGTCTGTTTGAGGTTTGCGAAAGGGTCAGAATATCGGTTCACTCTTGATGATTTGCACTGCTACCACATCTAAGGTTCCTTCAGGTGGATAGCAGACGCTTTGCTTATGAGAACGCTGGCCGTTTTTTCTCCCAAGCTTCACTTGTTTTTGCATGAATTGATCACGTGGCCAAAGGACTTTTTACTAGGCGAGAACCAACTCCTTCCAAATTTAAGATGGCTCTCTTGGCACGATTGTTCCTCGGCGGATACTCAAGTTAAGCAATTTTCATTGACATTTGGTCATTCTTGATTTTTCATGGAGTAAAATTACTCACAATTGGGACGGATGGAGACATATTAAGGTACCCTCGGTTCTAGAGAAGTCTTCTTATTAGTGTGTACATTATCTCATTTAACATATTTACCGACACTTATCTTGTTGATGTTACAGAGAGCTAAGAAATTAAAAGTTCTGACCTTTCGTATTGTCGCAGTTGACCAAGACTCCTGACTTCTCTAGACTCCTGATGTTGGAGAGATTAATCCTCGAAGGTTGTAAAAGATTGGCTGAAATTGGCTCGTCGATCGGCCAACTAAAGCGCTTGGTTTTCTTGAACTTGAGCAATTGTCAAGGTCTTCATTATCTGCCAAATCAGCTGGGTGGATTGCCATCTCTCACAGACTTCTCCTTGATCATTCTGGTATACAAGGAATTCCTGATTCACTCGATAGTTTAACTTCGCTGTTGACGCTTTCATTGAACGAGACACAGGTTAGACACCTACCTGACTCCATTGGGGAGCTGACAAATCTCCCAGGTTATCTTTGAACGGTTGTGGTGAAATGAGAAGGCTTCCACACTCCATTACAAAATTACGGTCATTGACTGAGTTGGATCTATTTGGGACAAGAATCACCGAGTTACCTGACTCTATGAAAAGTCTAGAGAATCTAAAAGTACTGAAGTTAAAGGATATATCAGCCTCCCAAAGCTTCCAGAAAGCTTGATTTCTCTGGCAATCGTATCTTTTATACCAATGCGGACCCCGATCTTTCCAACTTGATCATCTGAAACTACTATTGCTCATCTCCAAAGAGCCTGGCCCATCTCAGTTGGCGCGAATTCCCATGCTTTGGTGGATTGGGAGATTATCCAAATTGGAAGTTTTGACCCTGGCTCACCCTAGCATTACTAACCTACCTACTGAATTAGGTGTGCTTCCTCACTTGAAGACTCTCCAGGTTTACAGATGTCCGCGTCTGGAGTGCATTCCGCTTATTCCTTCGAGTGTCGCAAAGCTTCATATTGGATTATGCCCGTTGCTAACCGCACCTGATATCTCAAACTTGAAGAACCTATCAGAAGTATTTGTCTTCGAATCACCAGCAGCGGATCTCTATGGGCGTGAACTTTCAGACGGTCTGGTAGAACGGATTAAGAGTAGGGACTTTCTGGACGCTTTAGGGAAATTTGCGAGTACGGTGCATGAATACCACGGAGTCAGATGGATTGAATTTATCCTCATAGGATGGGGTATCCTTCCTCGTGATCTCTGGAGTCGTCTATCAATTATGAACCAGGTACTACTGCAATCGTGTCTGTGAGCTTTTCCCACATTTCTTGCATATTACAACTTTTACTTACTGAGAGCACTTCACACCATATGAGCATTTACGTGGCTTTTATGGCTTTTTGATACATTAATAACTTAAAGAGGAAGCCTTGCTTGCCTTTTTGATGGAACGAATGAATTGAATGTCCTTATCGCGGCAAAAACGATATACATCTCAGGAAGCATTTACTTTAACCCTTTTTTTTTTTTTTGGGTAATAGGAGGCGCGTGAGTTGCGGTCCTTACTGGCTAGTCTACGATGATGGGAGACTCATTAACGAGAGGTTAGTCGGACTCGCATGCTACTTACTTCTTCCGGGTGTGAGCATCACCAAGCACTAAGCTCGATTCGGTTGCTGAAGCTCTGTTCTTTCAGGTCATCACATTGCAGTTTGGCCTTGGAGCTTTCGATTTTTTTTTTTTTTAATCTTGTAATAGGATTGCTCGCTTGCTCAGGTGTCTTTTACTGAATAATATCTTGCTCATCGAAAAAAATGGAAGACAACGTCTGATTACAATTTGTAACGATGAGGGACTCACCTATCTGAATCTGATGCTGTCGAGCTCAACTATGCCCTTTCTTTGATTATGTCTCACTTCTCCCCCGAGCCGACCTTTCTTCATCTTCTGGTTTCCATGTGCTTATGCGCGCTGTAATTTCTTTTGACGATAATATTGATTTATCAAATCTCTTTTGCTTTGTACTAAATCTTGAAAATTGCTTGCAGATAAAGAGTCGGATGTGCATGCCAATCTACAATGACTTAACAAGAATAATATGAATTCTCTGTGGTTGCATAGGATTCTTAGTGCGCCATGCCCCTTGATTCCAAAATGTAGAATCCCAGCTGCTTTTTCCTTTTGGTTGTAATCCAAAAAGGAGTGTTTTCACTTGGTGTGCATGTTGAACCTTTTGGCAATCGATATGCCTTCTCGACTATGGCGACCCTTTTTATCGAACGAGGCTCATCAAATTCGGAGTATATAGAAACATGCAAATTCAATAACTCTCCACAAGAGAATCAAACTGCCAGTATTTCATGAATGCCGTACGTGGAAGAAACACTTCTTTAAGTGCCGTATCCGAGAGTTAAAGCCACAGATGCAGGTGCTGCCTCGACTTTCAACTACGAATGACTCGGAGTCCGGCTTGGCGATCAAATCACGACTAGATAGAGAGCTTAACCTTAGATTCAATGGAGCCGAGAAGGAGCTCCGAACCGAGGATGACCAAAAAAAAAAAAGACGGAGCAAAACAAAGTACAAGGCAGAGCCGAAGGCGCTGATACAAGCAAAAGCTGAACCTTTTGGGCCCTGGTCGCCTCAATCTTTTAATTCAATATGACGCTCGGGAGCTCGACGGGCCAAGGAATTAGACTTGATGAGCTCGACGGGCCAGAAGTATTTCTTTCTTTAATACGTTTACACCAGAAGGGAAACAAGACTTCGGGCGGTGATGTATCTCAACTACTACGAGATGCGGATGGGCCCATGCTCGTCTAAAATATCCTATTAGACCTTACCGCGAGAGTGAAACTGGGCTTTTAGAGTTGACCGGCTCTCTGATCTTTCTTGTTTATCCAAGTTTTAGTTGGTGGGCCCGAGGTTCCACATCACAATGTCCCTAGTTCACGAGCAGAGAAAGAACTTTGTGGAGAAAAATTGAATACCGGCGAAATTCGGGTGTCAACAATGTTCACACCGTCGTGCATGCCATATCCAAGAATGTCAGAGGTTCACTGGAGCATTTCATCGATAGTTGCATAATATGGATCGTATTTACAACTTTCTCTTAGGATGAATGCTCACACGGTCATACATGTCATATTCAATAAATTAATGGTGCTTAAAAACTCAAGATTCCATAAATATTTTTCAAAAAATAATTGATTATATCACTCAAAAAAATCAATCAACGGACAATATTTTCATGAAATAAATGCACTCATTTCCCGAAGATATTTTCCTTCATTTGTTTTTGTAAGGACAATTCAGAACTTCATGTCCTATATATGCACTTAATGCGCAGCGGCGTGAATTAACATTTGCTTCTAGAGATTCTGCTTGGTATTTTACTTAACATAAGCTAACTTCTCTCTTGCTTACCAATGTTCGTTCTCCACACCTCATGAGTTTCATGAGAATGAGTGGGACAGGTATTTGCGCGCATGGGTCTAAGAGTTCGAGCCGGATCTGCTCGGGATGATTGAGCAGTCGAAGATCTCCGTACCCATCTTCTCTAAAACTTATGCTTCCAGTAGATGGTGTATAATGAAGTTGGCCGCAATGGTGGAGTGTCGGAAAAGGAAGGGACAAATAATCATGCCCATTTTCTTCGAAGTCAAACCATCCGAGGTTCGACACCAAACTGCAGGTTACGGTAAGGCCTTTCATCGGCACGAGGAGTGAATGGACGATATGACCATCGACAAGTGGAGAGCTGCTCTCGATGAGATCGGAAGGTTAAAGGGACGGAACGTGGCTAAAAGGTACCTCATTATCTTCCATCCTTGCTTTATCTGTGTCGATTATTAAGAATATGTATCAGTAATTGCAAGGCCTGTTTGTCTAAAGCCGATTGCTGTATGATAGTTATCGAAAGGAGTGCGTGAACTTTTGACTACAAGCTATTGTACTTATTGGACTCGCATCAACCTTTGGGCATGTGTCCTGTGCACACCCGCACGCATTGATACAGCTTTGGCAGACATGCTTCAATCGTCAAAGAAGTTGTTGCAAATGTGTTGAAGGTATTGAAAAGATACAATGTCGGAATCGAGGATCTTGTGAGGGAGTTATGAAATTAATAATGTGGAATCTAGTGATGTTCGAGAGTTATGCAGTGCGACCGATCTATCAACGCACCAAATCGGTGGTGCCGTACATATATTGCATGTGGGATCGCTTCAGTTATGTTTTCCCATCCATCAGAAACCGTGATCTTTTACCAGATGCACCTCTTGGTAATTTGGTATGTGATTTATTATTTTGTTTGTTCATGAGTCATAAAATTTTTTCAATGCGTATATATATATATATATATATATATATATATATATAATTGTTCTTGTTTTTTGTTTTTGCAACAGGAGTCAAGCCTAATAGATAAGAAGGATCCCCACACATACTTTGCCACATCTGCACTACCAATTTGATAGAATGACATCTGTAGATATAAGTAATGATAGCAACTAATGAGTTCAATATAATGTTATTTTTTAATTAATTCTTCTTTTAATTTGATTTGTTTTAATATGATACATATTTCTTGGGAGTCATACGATGACATTGTCTAGACTCTACCAAATTACTGCATGTAGGGAGAACACATTTGGAGGGATCGTGTCCCACTTATTTGTTTCCACATCGTTAAGTAGCATTATGTGGATCGAGTACTATGTTAGTTTGGTATGTAGCAATCAATACCTACTCATCCCCGTAATCATATAGTCTTTCGTGATATTGAATTAAGGCTAGTTACAAAGAATTGAGTCGATTTGCATAAATGGTGGATTAATATATGGGACAGTCGTCTTGACTATATAATTCATGGTATTCATGCAACAGAGCCACTTTACTATCATTCAAAATATATGGAGTGATACCGTAAACACACATAGAGGTGAATTTTTTTTTATAAGGGAGGTGAAATAGATGCAGTGGTTCATGTAGACATTTGTACTCTACTTCATTAATTTTTTTTAGTAACATAAGTTATTGACATTTGATAACTTCTATGCGCTTTGATTTCATGAATAGGGTGATGGCGTGGAACGAATAATACAATTAAGTTTTGCTTCATTTCTAGAACACATGTGGGCCATAGCGAGGACAGCTAGGGCAATGTTTTATGCCTTCAATAAGGAGAGGCAGATAACAATGATTCCACAACCTTAACCAACACCTACAGCAATACCCATTTGGCCGCACGAGGATGACCCACTTGAGACTGTTCAGTGACCCAGAGGACCACTCGAGCTTATCCAGTTAATGATGCCATCCCCTACCTCTTAACCTATCATACAATAGATTTCACTCTAGGGTTCAGCCAGACAGATTACAATGCAAGGTTCGGCTCGTTTGCTGATCATGACAATCGATAGTCCCAGACTCCAGCTAATTCTCCAAGTTCTTATGGATCCAATTTCTCTTCTCTTTTCCCATATCCTTCTATAGTAAAATATGTACCATCTGACCGTAGCATATTTTCTCACTTTCATGATGCATTCACATCACAGACATACCTCTCATCACAAGATATGCCTTCGTCATCTATACATCCCAATCAATCGTAACATCATCATCATTCTCCGTACAATACTAGAGCCACTGAACAAAGGAGATAACTTCATTACGGAACGGGAGGTTGTGTAGAATATCATCAATGAATGTAATTAGAGTTGAGAATTGTTATCTATTATTACAACTTTGATTTGTTGGATTTTTTTTAACTTATGGATTGTTATCCACGTTCTTTTAATCTAGATATGTTATTTTCATGTATCTTACCAATTTTATTTTATGAATATTTTTTTATCAATTATTTACATACTAAATAAATTAATTACATATATCTCAATAAATTTTCAATTAATTATTGATAATTATGTTTTAAAAATACGCTTCAAAAGAAAAAAAATTACATTTACAAATTATATAAACATAAATGTTATAAATATAAAATAAATAACAACACTAAAAAATATGAAATTAGAAAAAAGATGTTGCCGCACCGGCCTCGTGACTATTTTTTTTATCAAGTATTTACTTATTAAATAAATTAATTACATATATCTCAATAAATTTTTCAATAATTATTGATGATTATGTTATAAAAGTGACTTCAAAAGAAAAAAATAATTTATAAATTTATATAAATATAAATGTTATAAATATAAAATAATTTAAAACATTTAAAAATAAGAAATTAAAAAATATTGCCGCACCGGCCCTGTGAATATTTGTTATTAATTATTTACATACTAAATAAATTAATTACATATATATCTTAATAAAATTTTTAATTAATTTTTTATAATTATATAAATATGTCATAAATCCTTAAACCATGTCATTTATCATTTTGACTTAACAAATCTTCGATTGCAGACATAAAGAAAAAGAGAAATGGGTCCATTCACGGGGCAACGTATGCATAACCTTTGCTTCTTCTTTTTGGTCATAATGCATACCTTTGCTTAGTGTGTTTGTTTCGAAAATTTTGGGTGCATTTGTTTTTGTAAAAAAAAAATATCAAGATTTGAAAAACATTTCCCGAAAAATGTTTGTTTTATCGTTTAGAAAAGTTAGGGCAGAAGGACGTCAGAAGTGTCAAAGTTTGCATACAGCACTCACATTGGTGCCAAATTTTCGCCAACTACATAGTGTCAAATCGGAGAAAAAAAAGATCATTTAAGTATCAACGGTGAGAGAGTCCAGCCAAATAGTCCATGTGGTATTTATCATTAATTTTTTAATATTACGTAAAGTATTTTTTTTTTTAGTTAGTCCACATTGCAATTTTTTTTAAAAAAAAACTCACTCCATGTGGACCAAGTTTTACAAAATAAGCTAAAATTATTTTAAATGTTAAATTAAATTCAAAAATAAGATAAAAAGTAAAAGAAATAATTGCATGGCATAGTGGCGAGGGCTTGCACAAACCTCGCCCCCGTCACCTCACCATAGTCGACAATGGCCGGTGGGGGTCACTGAGCCCTGACCAATGCCTTGCAACCCCCGCTAATCGTAGGCGAGGGCTCGACCCCACAAATCTAGGTGAGGTCGAGCCTCGTCTACAGTCATGAGGGTTGCCGGAGGCTCGGCATCCCCTCACCTCGCTGGCCATTGTCGATGAGGGCTTGCATAACCTTCGCCATTGCAACCCTTCAATTTTATTTTAATTTTGATTTTGATTTTTTTTAGTTTTTAATTTTAGATATTTTTATTGCTTACTAGGATCCTCTGGCGAGTCACATAAGATTTTTAGCAAACTTACCGAAATTAGCACTCAATAATCTTTTTAAAAAAAAATTGGCACTTAAATGATCAAAAACTTTAGCAGCAAAGTGGGCATTGTACACAAACTTCGGCACCTATAGTGTCCTTCTGTCGAAAAATTAGCCAAAAGAGAATGTTTCATTATCGCCAACAATTTATACGTAACTATTTTTGTGGGTAATAAAAATAGTCTGCAATATAAGCATACAAGTGGTCATTTTTCAGAAAATATTTTCAAATCTTGAGTTTTCATGAAAGAAACACAACGGAAAATATTTTCATGAAAATCATTATAAAAAAAAGTTAGTATTCATTTATTGGCAGATTAGAAAAGTGATTTCCTTCATCTCAGAAACAAATTGTTTTGCCTAAGCTAAGCTTGTTATTTCAAATCCATGAAAACTGTTTTTCGTACATCGATTGATTTTCCACCACCAAACCCGAAGTCGGAAAGCAATTTTCCAGAAATAGTTTTTCTTCGGACAAACGGACCTTGTAAATTACTTAACAAAAAGACTCATTAAACGCCAAACGCTGTTGTATTTCCTTATCACTTCTTTTAGCAGGCAGACCACTCTTGAGAATTGTGGACATGATTATGCTGTCAAGCAAAACATAATCATTAAAAGATCCAAATAAGATTTTCACTAATTGACTTGAACATGGCTACATCGTAAGGAAGAGTTAAATCTCATTCTGTCAAAACAGAGAGCAGCCCCATGCATTAAACTGGTCACAGCAAAAATCTACGACCCTGACCGCCGGCGACGTAGGTTTCTGCTGTTCTATAGACCAATAAAAGCTTCACATCCTTCTTCGTCATCATAATCCTTAAGACTACTTCCCATTTCTCACGACGTGATCTCTTCTGCTTCGAATGGAAAGCCCCTCAGAACGTGTAATGCTGCTGAATCGAATCGATGTCCAAGCCTTTCAGCTTGACCACAGATTCAACATGGCCCTTCAGAGTATGTAGCTCGCGAAGCCTGCAACAACAGATTCAGTTTGCCTTACCATCGCTTGTAGGACTTAAAACAGAAAAAAGGAACTGCTAGCAGCGAATGGTTTAAACATTGCATCTGAGAAAGTAACGCTGTCGAATACGAAATAGCCTTTAAGCTTCAAATTACCAGCCAAGCAAACAGATGCAGAAGTGAAGTAGGTGGAACTATGTTTTTTCTAGTAAATAGCTCGATTTTATTAGAAGCACCAACGCCTGAGAATTAACATGCTCACCTTGCAACCTCAGCTCGTCGCTTGGCTTGCTCTGCAATCTCTGAAAGCTCCCTGTAGCTGCTCTTGTCAGAGAAAAGGTTGCTGCTTTCAGGAGGCTGAAGGCCATGCAGAGTCCTCTGTGCAGTTGCCCACTGAGCTTCTCGCTCTTCTTTGCCATAGTCTTTTTTGGTAGTGAAGGCGGTCTGCGTGATAAAATTGGCGAAATTAATAGAACGTAGGGTTATTCTTAATACATAATCCATGGCGGTGCCTCTTTCTTAGTGGAAATACCTTGTTATCCAAAAGGGTATTCCATGCTCTCCCGCTCAGGATGTAGCGGATCGCGAATTTAAGAATATCAAGCGGAATATATGTCACCAAACTGTAAAGCCAGATGACACCGGCCCACCCCCATCCAGTTCCTTGTATCCTCGCGAAACCCCATTTTGCATAAACCGCTATAAGTGTCGCAACCTGTCCATGAAAAATTTTGCATCAAGGAAGCATATTGGTGAATGGTGATTGAGTTATCGATTGTCCAAACTTTTTTGGAGGACTTTTGACCATTCACCATCAGTGAAAGCTAATAAATCTGTTGTTCTCACTTCAACCAGACTCCCATGAAATTAGTCAGTAGAAGGTACCGTAGCAAACTTATGCTCCCAGTAGAAAGTGAACAGACTGAACGAGAAACTCTTACCAGCTGAGCAACTACGAATGCGCTGACCAAGAGAAGTCCCGGGCGTTCAACAAAGGACCAGCTGCGCGATCTGGTCACAAAGATTAGAGCCTGGCTAATTATACTCACTTGCAAGTATAGGGCTGCCATCATCATTTCTTCACGCTTAGGCGGCGGGCTATGCCTGATTGATTTCACATTAAACTTGTCCTGCACATAGAATAGGGTAGCGGCATTTTATTACTTTGGTTCCAATAATTCAACGAAAGATATACATGAGACATAGAAGTAGAAAACCAAACAAGAAACAGATTCTTACTGAGAAAAAGTCGGTTTCTCTCATGACCCAAAAGAAAATTACAGTCATTAATGCCAGGTAACCTCCCAGAACAATTCCAGTAGCGAAAATTTCTTTCAACTTCCAGCTATCTGGATGTGGAGATGGCTTCACACGATCTTTGGAGATTGTCATGATTGTTCCTGAGATTGGTATAGATAATTAACCAAACTGGTGCTTCTTGATCGGCATTATGATGAGAACAGGCAGAACAAGAATGAAAAACTATGGTCTTACCATCGTTTAAGATGGCAATGATCAAAACCATAAAGGGTGCAAAGTCGAACTTCCAGATCAAAGCAATGAACATAAAGCCAAACTGTAGAAGCAAAATAATGAGACTGGTCTCATGAAATTTCACGAGGGAATAGTTTCACTATCTTGAGACCACATTTGATATGGAGCACTTACCACAATACGGATTGTAATGGAGACTGCATAAATCTGCAAAGATCAGCCACCGTGGAGTAAGCTTGGAATACAGTTAAGCATATGCTAAGTTTTGGTGCATAATAATCTGGAAACACAATTGAAATCACTAACCGTGTAATTCTTCATTCTTTGGAATATAGCCCGGCTGGTCAGCACAGCACTTATTATGACACTCAATCCCGGTTCAGTGAGGACAATGTCCGAGGCACTTCTGGCAGCATCAGTGGCATCAGCAACTGCAATCCCGATGTCTGCCTTCTTCAAAGCTGGGGCATCATTCACACCATCTCCAGTCATACCACATATGTGCTTCTTCTCCTGCAGCTTCTTTACGATTTCGTACTTGTGTTCTGACACGCACCAATTAGAATGTCAGTGCAGAGAAATTACATAGAACTCTTAAAAGAGAATATCACGATCTCATATGGTTAACAAATTAATTGGTGGTAGTGCGACGTGGGTTGAGTTCCTTTTAGAATTGAGTTTAAGTGAAGAATCATGGAAATAAATAGAGCTTACCGGGAAATACTCCAGCAAATCCATCCGCCTTCTCAATCAATTCATCTACAGGAAGTGCTGCGATCGAGGCATCTTTGTTTTGGCAAGCAATGAAGAAGAAGGATACATATTGGTCCCCATTCCAAGCCTTCTACCAGTTTCCTTGGCAATAGCAAGTTGATCCCCTGAAAATTAAAGGAGGACAAAATTACGCCCGTAAAAGGAAGCATTGCCTAATGATTGATGGAGCTCTGTGATGCCAGTTCATACCATTAATCATCTTGACATTGACACCAAGATTCAGTGCTCTTCGGATTGTTTCGGCACTATCGTGCCTGGGAGGATCGAAAAGAGGCAACAAACCTACAAATTGCCAAGGAGCACCTGGGCTGTCTTTTGTTCTCTCAGGAACTTCCTGCAAATCTCAAATAGATGCAAGTAAATGAACCATTCCATGGTCTTATCAATTACATATGCGGATCGCCATATTATAACACCTGTCTTGCAACAGCTAAGATCGAAGTCCACGCTCAGCAAACTTGTCAATCACTGCATGAGCCTTCTTCCTACATCGTCCTTGCAATTGCAGAGGTTTAATATCTGTCCACGGCATGAGAGTTAATAAATCCTTCTTGGCATCCAAGAATCTACATTGCTGCAACTATTGAGGAAAGCGTGCACCATTACCTGCTCCGGAGCACCTTTGCTTGCACGATGCCAACTCCCATCTGGGTCAATGTATGTCAGAGCAGTCCTCTTATCCACAGGATTAAATGGAAGGAAATGGACTTCACGGATACCAACTCGGGCCTGCCCAGAAGAAGAAACATGAACATCAACCCATACTCTTCATGTCCAATAGTTTAAATAAATCACGCACATTCCAAAGCTGAAAGATTTGAACTGATAAGAATCATACCTCCTTTGGATCCGCAAGCATTCCAACAATTGCAGCATCAATTGCGTCCTGATTTTCAGTCCTGATGCCCTAGCTGCGAGAAGAATGACATGTTCCTTTTCGACACCCTTGGCAAACACCTCGATCAAGGTCCTATCGACGCTCAGCTTATTCAGGGTCAAGGTTCCGTTTTGTCGCTGCAAAGAACATCCATCCCCGCCATTTCTTCAATGGCGGTCATTCTCTTGGTAATGGCGCCCTGCTGAGAGAGCCTGTGGGATCCAATAGCCATAGTAACGGATAAAACTGTAGGCATTGCAATTGGAATCCCTCCGATCAACAGAACCAGCAAGTTGTCAATCCCCTCCCTGTACTTGCGGTGTTGTATCGGGTACATGACTATGATCTCTATTGCTATCCCGATGGCAATTGAGCAAATGCAGAAGTTACCGATCGCGGTGAGAACTTTCTGGAAGTGACCGACCTGATTGGTGCTGTCCACCAGATGGGCGCTTTGCCAAAGAAAGTATGCACACCAGTAGCGATAACAACTGCTTCTATTTCGCCTTGTTTGCAGGTTGAACCAGAGAATACTTCATCTGACGGGTTCTTAGTAACAGGAAGGGATTCACAGTAAGAGCAGATTGATCAATCTTAAGGGGATCACCCTCAAGGAGACGAGCATCTGCAGGAATTATGTCCCCCAGTTTGATGCTGATGATGTCTCCGGGCACCAAGATCGAAGCATCCTGCTCGCTCCATCGCCCATCTCTGAGAAACCTACATTTACAACCACAAGTGCAGATTCTACTTTACAATCATGCCAGTAATAGAACTCTTCTTGGTCCACCACCAGTAGCTTTCTTCTCACCTTAGTTTTGGGGGCAAGACCCGCCATAAGGCAGCTGCCGCATTTCCAGCATTGTTTTCTTCAATGAAACTTATGGTGGAGTTGATCACCAACAAGATAATGATACCAACGAAATCCTGCCAATCTGGAGGCTTTCCACCACCGTTTGCCAACGCAATGGCCATCAGAGCAGCGGCTTCCATGACCCACGACAGCGGGTTCCACATAATCCTAAAAACTTGAGAACTTTGCTCTCCTGCACTTAACAGGCCGACACATCAATTGTATGGCAAAGCTTCAAGGAAGCAAACTGAAGTTTAGCAATAAAATCTGCTGTTAATAAATCTAAAAACAACCTTTTCTCTTCTAGTTTGTTTGGTCCAAACCTGAAGCCGATGGGCTCCTTCGTCCGTGCTCAGACCTTCTCTCGAACATTTCAACTGCTCAAACACTTCCTCTACCGGAATTTTTTCCTGCGAAATGGAAGAACACCCAGTCAGAGCCCCAATCCACATTGATACGAATCTAGTTGCCCTGGAAACTTCGGATCTTATCGAGTTTTCACCAGCCCCGTAATGATTCTTTCCCGAGACACATCTAGAACAACAAGCAGTACCTCCTCTCAACGTAACTAAACTCTGGATCAGATGGTATGAGTGCAATATCAGTAGCCCACTATCTCGGCTTCTCAGGCAGGCATCCTAGTATGTGTCAGATGGGCAGTGATAACACAACCGCGAAACTACTTATGGCAGCATTAGCTTGAACTGCTAATCTGCTGCATTTAGTAAAGCCTGTTCCACTAGGACAGAAATCAAATGAACCCAAGTGGTTTTGCTAGGGTGATCATTACCGAGTCCGATCCGGTTCCTCTCAAAAATTGGGAACCGGACCGGTAGTCCCGGTTTTCAATTTGTCGGAACAGGGAACCGAACCGAACTGGACCAGACCAACAAATGGACCAACCGAACCAAAAAAAGAATATAGCCTAATTACTCTCAAATGTTGAAATCACAACGTTATGAACTTCAATGTCTCTATAAACTGACTTTCCAATAGCAAACGAACCTAAACAAAAGGACCAAAGAGCCGAAAGAGATTCATAAACCAAATTAGGAAAAAAATTTTAAAAAGGATCGGTCTAGTCCGGGCGATCCAGTCTGGTCTTATGTCTCAGGAACCGGAAACGAACCGTCCGATCACCGTTCTAATTTTATGAACCGGGAACCGGACCACACCGCTTTAGAACCTGAAATCGAACCACCGATCCCGGTTCGGTTCGATCGATCTAATTTGCTCATCTCTAGATTTTGCCACTTCAACAAAGCATCTTTCAATGGAATGGACCGAGTCAGTCGCTCAAAGTGAAATGGTCAAAAAATTGACAGAAGTTGGACAATACCCCCGAACAGTCCAGTTGGGCGACTGCTAGAAAAACCCAAAAAGATCAAATTAGTCGCGCACCCATGATGTGAACTTGAAGACTAATCGGGATTCCAATGCAATTTAAAGTCCTGAGGGTGGTCCCTCCCTCCCTCCCCTCTCTCTCTCTCCATCAATCCAGGTGGCGACTGTGATGGGGATAATGCAGAGTGAAATTGGTGTCCACCGGCGTGGACAACCAATCATTTTCCCAATGGCCCCCTAAGCATTCCAGGAAAAAAAACATCATGGTTTGCGAAAAGTACAAGCCATCCTCTACAATTTCCCCGACTTGAGGGTCAGTACCGTCCAAATTCCGGCATTAAAATAAAGGAGTTTGACCAGTTTTAGCATGTTCATTTGAACTACTGCGCCTTTGGCAAAAAAAAAAAAAAAAACTACTGCGCACCTTGCCCGTCAAAGATCAAGAACGATTTCGTTGGTGAGGAGGGGTACAGCCAACCAAAAAGGAAAAAAAAAAATAAGTTTCACTTGGAAAATTTGACCGAACGAATTGGATCTAACTACAGAAAAAACAAATAAAAACAGGAATTTTGAAAGATGGGGTTACCAGATATCATTAGGAATTAATTAAAGACTCTGGATGGGATGCTTCATTTAATAGTTTCCGTCAAATTCTCGATCTTCAGATGAATTTAACGGAAATATACTCGTGCATCCTCGAATTCGATGGGACCCGGCACCTGATCATCCGACGCGAGCCTTTGCAACTCACCACTGATCACGATGGGTCCGGTCCACCACGTGAGAATCTATCTAGAATTCAGGCAAAGAATTCGCGATCGCCGAAGGATCGGGGTTTCGGGGTTAGGCCGGAACGTGCCCGGCACGTGGGGAGAGAGAACCGAAACCCAACCTTAAGCAAAACTATTCTTCCCCGGGAAAAGCTTAAAAGAAAGAAACCAATCAAGGAAAGACGTGGAGAACAGAAAAAGAATTCAAGGAAAAGCGAACCAAGCAGGCAGCACAGTCCCCAGCCAGGGGAGGAAGGCATCATCAATGCCTGCCCGTCAGCCCTAACGGACGGAACCCACGAGTCAAACGTTTGACTTTTTGACCCCGACCGAACCGGATCCACGCCGCCCCCGTGCAGTAGGAACAGAGGTAACCCGAGAGAAAACTGTTCACTGTTCACAGGCATAAGAGTTGATTTTTTTGACATCACGCGGTAATCCAAAGTCTCAAAAAATCGTCCAAGAGTCCGCATAAATGCTAAAGTGGGAAAGCGGGAAGAAGAGGAGCCGAACGAACCGAATGAATTCACCCCGCCGAATCGCTTTCCGCGGGACAGATGCCGAATCCGATTCCGATTATCCCGCGAAAAGGAGAAAGGAAAAGGAAAAGGGACGAGCGAGGGGGGAATTCCGCTGCTAAATCATGAGATTTTACAAGGATTTTCGACGCTCTTAACGATCTGTGGAAAGAAAATAATAATGATCTCAAGCATGCATGGAAAGAGGGCGGAAATGATACGCTGAGAAAGAGGAAGAATATCATCATCAACCACCTGCGACTTTCAAAGATTTCTGTTGAAACCCAGAATTCTCTGTTTCTCTCTGTTTTCTTTTTCTTTTTCTTTTTCCTTCTTTTCTCTTCGTTTTTGTCTGCTGAATTCTCTCCTCGGAACCAGGAAAGGAGGAACGAGAAGAGAGCAGGGGAGAGGTGTCTTACCAGATCGACTGTCTCGTTCTTAATCTCCTCGAGGCTGATGGCCTTGCTGCTCGACATGGCTCCAGGAGCTCGGCACCGCCGGAGAGAGAGCGAGCGAGCAGCAGCGGAGGCCCGACGAAGAAGAAGAGGAGGAGGAGAAGTGGAATTGAGTTTCTGGGGAGCGGAGAAGATTCAATGGAAGGAGGAGAGAGAGAGGGAGAGAGGGAGTGGTGTAGCGTTAGTGGGAGAAACGAGAGGGCCAAACTTCGCAATCGCTTCTTCGTCTTCTTGCGTTGCCTCCCTCCCCTGGTCAATTTATACAGCGAGACTTCGTGGAGAGCTCTGGCCAGCAAGGGGCGCTGTTTGGGTCCCCACGCACCCCTTCCTTCTCTCTTCAAGAGTCAGTAGCCGCACTTCTTCGTCCTCCGCCTCACGCTCCTCTCCCCCGCGCGTGATGGGTACCCGCCTCAGCGCGGTTGGTGGCTCGACTATGTAAGTCGATACAGAATATAAACTTTCAAGACATCGTCACCCGTGCTTCGTTTCTGCTCAGGACAGGATAAAGTCCAACGCAAGGATAGGCCGAATAAAATATTTCATAAAAAAAGGCGGGATAAAAAGGTGGATATGATTTGTTGTATTCATAATGTAAAAAGTTAATTTTTTCTTTCGAATTAAAAACATTTTAAATTATAAAAATAGTCAAATGTAAAATGATATTTGAATTCTTAATAAGAAAAAAATAAAAAAAACAGAAGAAGAAAAATAATTAAAATAAGTAAAATATATATGAAGTAGAACACGTATTTTAAACAAATAAATTCAAACTTAAAAATGATATTTCAATTCATGCTGAAGTTTTATGATTGATCGGTAATTCTTTATTAGTTTACATCAAAGCTTCACAAAAACTACGTGAGACTCGAAGCCTGCTTCTCCTCCATGATTCCTAGTTCGCGTCGAAAGCCCACGACAAGCAGTAAGAGAGTCGAAACTCCTCTCCTTTGTAGCTCTGTAGTTCATGCTAAGATTCACCAAAAATGGCGAGAAAGCTGAAGCACTATATATTTTGGAATCGCGAGTGAATGAGCATTTTTTCCCTCTCTTACTAGATTTGGCATTGCTAGCTGATATATATCGTATAATAATTATGGATTGGTCGATGGAGGTTATATACGTTTGTGCATTTCTTTTCTTTTTTTTTAGTAGTGAATCATAATTCTTACCTTCTCATGTACATGTTCACTCACACTGATATGCCAATCATACCAAATAAAAGAATACAATAAGATATGAAAGAATCCAATTTTATTATTGCAGTTCACCAATAGTGATTATGATATATTAAAATCCACGAATTTCTCTATTCTGTCAAGTCAAAATCTTCGCTAAAAATTTCGACGATCAAATGCAGCTAAATTCTAATGACCTTCGTAAAATTTACATAATGTTAAAGGGCGTCCTCATCGTGCTTAGGAAATAAGTATGTTTTTACCAAAATTATTTTACTTTCACGAAATATAGCTTTTCCCTCAATTTTCTAGGTGCATGATCTTATCTAGTACCCCATTGCACAACGTGATTGAGTTAGATTGTCACGTCAGATGTCAACGTGACCAAATTGACTTCAAGGGACAAAATTGATCGCGTTGGAAGAGCATAAGGAGCTAATCGGTTAAAATGAAATTTAAGAACCGAATTGAACATTGAAAAATAATACATGGACTTACATTATTATTAGCACGCTCATAAATGAAAGGAATTAGTGAGCGAAACATGTAAATAGGAAAAAATGACAGATACTAAGTAGGTGTACAATCACCGGAAATGAAACACAAATGACCTATTTCTAAGAATGATTATAAGGCTAACACATGACAAAAAGACTGAATCAAACGGAACAAGTAGGTGACAATATGAAAATGTAGAGAAAAATCAAAAGTTACATTATTAAATTGCATTTTTGGGAACAAATTACGGGATAAAATATGACCTTACCCCATAATGAATAAAATTACCACCGGAATTTCAATTAATTGCCAAAAAGGAAACTTTGGTGTTGACTCCCAAATCAGCCTCCCTTGAGCAGCCTAGCAAGCAGAAAGCCCGTAAAGTGTCATCGAACCCAAGGTTTCAATTGGTGTATGGCATCCGTTTTGAACTTATCAATAACACTTACTAATATTTCCTACCGATTTGTCTTACCATTTCCTTCTTCTTGCTTTACGCTATTTCTTGTATTTACTTATACATTGGGATGATGGCACAAAATGGACCTCTTAACTTGGTGACCAGCAATGTGCATGTAAAGCCATGAAATTTTAATTTGAACCAATGTGGTCCCTGAATTTATCTCAATATGCAATGTAGTCCTTGATTTTTAATTTAACCCACACTTTTTCCTATTATTAAAAATAATCAATTTAATCAGCTAGTATTAGTTAATTATTTTTCATTGTAAGATTAACTTTTGTAGGCCAAGCCCTGGACCACACAAGCTGATGGGCATTCTTAAGTAAACGTTACCTCATATACCACTCCACAACTCCCCCCCCTGGCATGGAATTAAGGATGTCATGAACTCCCCTCTGTTTTCGCAAATCCATTCCTACCCCCTCTTCTAGATCCTCTGTCATCCTAGGGGCCTACCGTGACCCGCGCATTGTCCAAGTCCTCTCACCTCGGGGCGATTACTCCCCCACTTTCGCTATCTTAGGGTGAGCCTAATCTGTTTACACGAACCAACACATTTATTGTACGGATCCTGCTATAATACTATTTGATAATATTATTGGTCGTCGAAAAAAGCGATCGAATAATAAAATAGATAAAATAAAAAAAATAAATAAAATATCCAAACGTATTGTGGTTCCATCATAAAAAATTTCATGTCCATTGAAAAGAGTAACAACGAATTTCAACTACACACAGATCAAGCATATAAATAAAGATTATAATAATCCACACTCGAGTCACTCAAACACTGTTTAGTATTTCATAGCCCTTAAACTACATCTAATAACGCACAGACAATATTTAACTCTCAATTTTCACGAGAAAATTACTTACACTCGGATCCCTTGGATGCAATTTTGCGAAACAAACTTCGCATCAGGAACAGCAGAAGGCCCCACGCTTACAATACCCACCGGCCTGACGAGAGAGAGAAATATTTATATGTCAACCATGCAAAAGATCTCGGTCAACGTTAGACCAACTTTCCTAGTTTGAATCTTCTTCTCACGTAGAAAGGTCCAAACGCCAATTCGAACTAGGAAATATCCCAGAAAGCACATTTAAAGCCAAATACCCTCAAAATCTTATCCCACCCGCCAAAAGATCTTCAACCAAGTGAAATATCCAATTTGATTAATACCAACGGTGGCTCTAATGCATATAAATAGGAAAATTGATTTTCGAAACTTAATTTTAGATTTCTCCGCTTTATTCATTTATTTCTGCAATTCAATATTTCGCTTCAGGCTCAATCTTGAGACATATTCTAATAATAATAATAATAATAATGAAGCTCATATCACCTGGCCGAACCCCTAAAACAGTACCATGAGTAATCATGCCACGTGTTGGCCATTTGGGGTTGGGTGTTACTATATATATATGAAATCGATAGAGCCTCTCCATACTCACAAATAAAAGGAGAAACATGCATTTTTAAGGAACTTAAACCGCTTTCTTCGAATATCCTAAAACCTTCCAAAGAATAAAATGTTACGGGCAATGTTGGTTTCATGAAAAAAAATCTTGAGAAGTCCTACATTCGAGGGATTATAGTTTCTTGCCTTCCTTTTGGGCATTGACTAGTTCGCAATAGACAAATACGAGGTAGATGATAAAATTGTTAAGTTGAAAAGAAAAATAAAAGGTAAAAATGTCTTAAATCCAAATAGTTCTTTTGCACTAATCTTTAGGGACAGTCTTCATGTTTTTCTCATTTAAAAGATGGGTCGTCGTTAAATAGTTTTATTTCATTAGCCAAATATTTCAATGGAATCACAAATTTCCTTACTCAGTCAATGTTGAGGTGGATGTAGTAATTTGATACTAGGGTAAGCAAATTGGACCGAATGGACTGAAATCGATCGGACCGAACTGGGACGGTGGATCTAATTTTCGATTCTAGAGGGGTCCAATCCGGTTCTCAGTTCTTAAATTGGAACCGGTGACCGGCCGTCTGATCCCCCAGTTCCAAGGACATAGGGCAGGATCGGGCCGCCCGGACTGAACCAGTCGATTTTTTTAAAAGTAACCCTAAGGATTTGTTTCACTTCGCAGCCCGAGGGGGAAGAAGAAAAGACGTAGAAGAACCCTTTTCCTGAGTTCTTGCTTAGGCTCAACTCCATCCCCGCTCACCTCCACACCTCCATCTCCATAAGCAAAGAGACAAGGAAAAGGCAAATGGGAGTTCTGGCGTGAGAGCACAAAGAAAATTAAGAGAACTCTATTAGAGAGATCGTGGTTGAAAAAAAAAAAAAAGGGTTCTAGGCAGAAGAGATCAAAGAGTGTGAGACTAGGAGAGACCAGAGAGAGCTCTGTGGGGGTGGGCTCTCAAATGTTAAAAGTAACCTTTTCATGCTTTTCCAGTTTTATTCCATCGTATGAAAGAGAATGATCAATGACAAAAAAAAAATTATGGTGCATATTTTTTTCTGGGCATGTTACTTGTCCAATGGCAATGCGCGGGAACCAGACCGGACTAGTCAGTCCAGTCGGGTTCTTCCAACAAATTGGGAATTAGGACCACCGGTTCGATTTCCAATTCTTGAGGAGTACCAGGATCACTGATTTGGTACCCGATTCTTGAGAGGAACCAGACCAGACCGGGAACCGGTTCTCGATTTTTTAAGAAACCAGGTCGAATCGAGAACCAATCACCCCTATTTGATTAACACCAACCCCCCCCCCCCCCCCCCCCCCCCCCCCCCCCCCCCCCCCCCCCCCCCCTCTCTCTCTCTCTCACTCATATTTCTCTAGAAAGGGCAGAGTCCTCTGAAAAGTACTTTTCAGCTAATAAGCCGAAATCCGGTACTCAGGACGCTTCTTAGAGCAAGAAATATATAGAGAGAGCCAACAGAATATAGGTTTCTCTACAAAAGTCTCTTAATGTAATGAAGCTTTTCATTCTATTTAGGGCCAATTTGTTTCATGCAAACAAACCCACAACATCGTTTTCTTTCTTTGAAATTGAACTTTCTGAAACATTCTTTAGCGACAGAATTTTTAAGTAAAACAAACGGACCCGTAAAAGTTCGTTACATGAACAATTGTGGATTCATAGTATTGACACTCAAAATAACCCACCCGCCAAAGAACATGCTATAGGCGTGAAAGATCAATACATGTGCAGAGCACGCGATGAATCAACACCTGAGCAGAATACATGAAGAATCGATGCGAGTGGTAGACACATGAACAATAAGCATTTCGATAGGGAACAAAAAGCCTCATGCAAAGCACATGATAGTGCCGATAAATATCGATTGATAAGGTCATTAGATCATTCATCAAATTTGAGCGCCAACAAGAAGCGATCCCATCGGATTTAAAGTCTTTTAGGGAGCGCCAAAGAGTATGAAGGATATCCTCATGAATTCCATGGCGGGAGGACAGTTTGATTGTTCTATTGACAGTTATTGAGAATTTGAGCTTCGAGGCCCTAGGAAACAGAGAACATGGGCACCATTAGCATTAATAAAGGAATAGACAAGAGAGCCAGTAGGATTGGTTATTTGAGATTAATGAAAGGAATACACAAGAGCGCCAAAGAATACAAAGGATATCCTCTTGAATTCTGTGGCAGGAGGACAGTTTTGAGGCAAAAGGAGTCCTTGAGAATAGGTCAAGAAACCTACGGAACGCGAAAGACATCGACAGACCCTCACAATCTGAAAAAAGTCGGTGATTATCCTATCAATAGTTATTGAGAATTTGAACTTCGAGGCCCCAAGAAACAGAGAATGTGGGCACCATTAGCGTTAATGAAAAGAATAGACAAGAGAGCCAATAGTATAGTTACTTGAGATTGAATCCCTACTTGAAGACCAAGTCAAGAAGATTTAAGGAAAGTAAAAAGTGCAACAACTTTTAGCGCACAAGAAATACAACCGCTGAAGAGCATTACCGTCCCAATCATTATAAATACCAACAGGCAACTACAAAAAATCCCCTCGAACAATTAACAAATTTATCTTATCTTTAGTTATCGTACTAAATTTACGTTTCTTAGTTGTAGCTTTCAGATTCTTGTCGTCGAGTCAAACTCCGACATTTATCTTTACCCCGATATTGTGTCATCGAGTCAAACCTTGGTGCATTATCGAAGCGTATTCAAGGTATTGTCATCAAGTCAAACTCTAGCACTTTTTTAGGTGCGTTGGTTCATTATTCTTAAAGGAAATTGTGTTTGCCAAGCCATACCATCGAGTTAAACTCTAGTTTTGTTTACGTTTGTACACTTTCTTTCAATTTCATTTGTATCGATTCTTTTAGATTTGTACTCGTAGACTCTCACTATCGAGTTAGACTCTAGTCCTGGAGACAATATTTGTCTAATTCTATTGGATTTTATATGAACTTCGTGCGTTGATTCTTCTGACTATTTGAAACTCTCCTGTCCAAAATCATCACAAGACCACTTTTCACATTTAAAAATCGAAGCACGTATTTCGATGAAGGATATTTTGTCGCAGAACAGTTTCTCGCGAAACACATAGCTTCATGTTTCTTCTCATAATATCTAGTTTCCTTTATATAGTTTAATAGCACTACATAATTCATGTCAAAAAGTGCATTTGTTTGGCGAAAAATTTTATATAAAAAGATAAGGGATCTTGTGCCTGGAGGAAGTAAGGTGTTGCTGTTTCTAAAAAAACATCTAAAAAAACAGAAACTAACGCATTGATTCCGGTACTGGTCTAACTTCTGTGAAGCTTGAAGCCAAGTCGCAATCTTGCTGAGGTCTCCCAGGCAAAAGATTGAAGAAAGCTCCACAACGTAAAATTTAGTAAATCAAACTTAGAAAATCCTTTTCAATAAATATATCTAACCCTCATTTTTGGATAATACCGGGGCGAATGATTAAAGGACCACGTTGAACAGAACAAATACTTCGGGACCAAATCAAATGGGATAAAAAAAAAATTTAACGATCGAATCGAGTATCGAGTAAACTTAGCAAACGACCATACCGATGTCCCTACATTTTCGCGAGAAGCTGAGGTGAATTGCCGTTCCAACTTTCCCATCCCCTTTCCTAGAAATTCCTCTCAGGCGTGCTGATTCGCTGGTGCCACATTTTTTCTAACGTGAGTCTTGCCACACAGAAGAAGTCTACTGAAAGAAACAGAAAAATTAAGACAGAGAGAGAGAGAGAGAGAGAGAGAGAGAGCAGCGACTAAACCGGCTTACTTACGAACTGTCAAACCAAAGTATGAATAAGAAACTTAGAACTACTGCTTCCTAAGAAGCTTCGTGTTCATATGCTATCCGAACGTTGAAAACATTGGTAGCTCTAGAAGAGCAAGGAAGCGTTGGTAAACGATTCCATCCGAACCACAATCTATCTTTTCTCATTCTACGAAAGAGATTGGTCTTCATAATTGAGTTTTTCTTTTTTGATCGAGGTGTCCGCACGGTTAACGAGCTTGCGCTCAAATCAGCGGTGAAGCACGACTAATCCTCGGGAGGACTCGCAGACCCCACAACCACAGCCCTCCGATTAAGTCACCTAGCGCTGAGAAGTTTGAACTCAGACCTCTCGTGAAAGGAATTAAGCACAAATCAACTCGACCTCCAGACGGGGGTCATCATAATTGAGTTGATAAAGCCGTATTTCTAGTTTCTCTGTTTTTCACGGCGAGCATTAAGGGATTACTTCGGACCGTTACGTGAGAGTGACTTTTGGACCCCCACCAAAGAAATGGCTTAATTCATAATAACTCCCCAGACTTTAGGTCAAATCCAACTTGGTTCAAACCTTTTTTTTTTTTTGGGTCTTAAAAAAATCGCAAACTTTCACTATTACCCCAAATCTATCACTACGTCCAGAAAATCGCCACTAGTTCTTCGAAATTATGTGTGTTGAGACTAGCTAGGGATTCATTATCATAACCTACGCGTTCATCCATGCCCTCACCTTCGTACGTAATGAAAACAACTTCCTGGTGTAGCTAATTGTTAATGGATATAGACCATTGTGATTAGCATGGATCTTTAAGGGCAATTAGGGTGCCTGCGGTCGCTAGTGGTGGTGGTTAAATTGACCTTTAGAGCATGGGACGCAAGGCCCCACTAATTACGGTAATTAAGCTGTCTTAATTTATGTTGACTCGCACAAAGTTTTCGTTGCCAATCTGACCCGTCAAATTTTGCGACCTTAAAGGAGGGGAAAAAAATTTAGAGGAAGACAAGCAACTTTGATGATACCTTTGTCACCTCCTTAATCTTCCTTTTCGACCAAACCTAGCTAAGCGTGGATTCCGTACGTATGTGGCGGAGACCTTTTTATGCCGAGGACAAGCGCATGCGGCGGCGGGCGAGGCGGAACGTCAAGCCAGTCTTCCTCCTTTAGCTCGTTCCGGAGACAACTCCGGTTTGAGCTCGCTTACCGTCACGTTGAGACTATATACATCTACGGCACGTTCTAAGTTTGAAAATTAAGAAAAATTGCACCATCAGAAACTACCCACACACGCTCGTTTCTCAAGTCCGGACAGCTCCGGCTTGAGCTCGCTTTGCCCGTCACGTCGTGTACCCTGACATCATCTACGGCACGTTCAAAGTTTGAAAATTAAGAAGTTCCCAGGGTAAATTTCAGGGAAAGCTTACCTGCCACGCTGCCTTCTCTCTCACGGTGAAAATTCATTTGAACTTAGAGATTACAAGTCAATGCGAATTCACCATACTGCTTCCACGAATTTCCATTATTATGGTCTGTTCACCTTCTGGAAATGGGCTCTTTCCAAGCAAATTCAAATTGACGTCCTCGTCACGTTGGTCCACCCCTATGTTTTAGCAAACCCTCGTTTTACAGCTTGTTTTTTTCTACGCATGTCCTTCCAGACTCGGACACATTTCCCGGTCCGAAACCTATTTCCTTCTGCAGAGCCACACCTTCATGTGCTTTTAAGACTGCCGATTGCTACGCTATCGCATCTGCATATATAGCTTGTGTGCATAGAAATTGTTGTTTCCAACACACTCAAATGCACATATCAAAACGTTTAATTATTTGTCGTATTCTGAAAATCACAGGAGATTTTTCTAAACGAATATACATTTCTTTACCTTTCTAACAGTACTTTTACATTATATTTCGTGGCCTCTTTGTTATACTACACATGATTTCCATAATTCCCCCGTTCATAGAAAAGATGAACGGCATAAGAAACAGGACAGGGTGCCACAACCTTTCGTTACAATGCTCACTGAGTGCAATAATTTTTTTTTTTGCTCTTTAATTGCCTGCAAAATTTGAAATATCAATCAATTAAGTTTCATCGGCGATTTGCTTTGCTAGAAATCTAACAGGACCATTTATTTTTCAATTTATTTTTTACTTTTTGTTGATTTTTATCGATTTTTTTTCATTTTTCTTCTTTTTCATTTGCTGACGACCCTCGCCGGCGGGGAAGGCCTAGCCTGTGGCCGTGAAGGCATGTGGCAAGGTTGTCGCGGCCTTGCCAGCCATGGGTGAGGGTGCACAAGGCCATGGGCCAAGGCTTCACGGCACTCAGCCACTAGCGAAGGCCTTCGCGACCACGCCAATCGCAAGTGAGGTCGCGGGAAGGCCCTTTCGTTGTTCGCGGTCGTCGAGCCGGTGAATCCCCACCCAAGGCCTTCGTTACCCGCCAGTCATGGCCGAGAGCGCCGCGTTGGACCATCACGTGGCAAAGAAAAGAAAAGGTCAAAATTATAATAAAAATCCATGTGGCAGTGTGTTTATTTTTTAAAAATTCCACGTCAGATAAAAAATTAAGTAAAATCCACCTAGGTCGATTTTTTCGAAAATGACACTTAAATTATTAATATCACTTAATGTGGTACTTAAGTGAGCGAAAAAAAAAAGTTACGACACTCGTGCCAAACTTAACTCCAAGATAAACCTACCACGTGATGGTGAGTTGAAAGCTCAAAAAAGTAGCCACAAATTAGTTTACTCGTTCAAAGAGTGACGTGCTCTGACTTCCTGTATCAACCATGATACTTGGGAAAACCAATCACAGAGACCAGCCTTCCCCGTTTCACACTCGTTGATATGGCATTTTACTACCATTCTGAAGAATCCCGTTGGTCCCCGCGCATGGGTGAACCGCTCATACTTTTCAACTCGCAAAATCACGAGTTCTGCAGAAGATGACTTCTAACTTGGCAACGATGAATAGACGGGACCTCAGAAAAATCAACCGGTCAAGAAGGTGCTGTGCCCTTCATGTGGGGGAAAGAAACAGGTGTCTGGTCATGGTCTTCCCATCTCAAAGAGACTCATCCTCCATCAACCAACATGCATTACGAGGCAAAAGTTAAATTCCGTTAGTGCCTAGAATTCTAACTGGACCCCCATGCCTTCACTTCATTCGATTTTGGAGATTGGCATTTTGGAAGGCAGAGAAAAAGAGAAAGAAATCAAATTTTTCGTAAAAGAAATTGGAAGTAGGCATAAAAGATGCCTGAGGAATAATACTATGCTGGCCTCCATTGCTTTTTGGGTGATGATGACTCTAGGGTCATTGTACCATATTCTATTTTGCTAAGATTCTTTAAGGGGACATGAAGTGTTGGGTACGTGTGGATGACTATTCATGAAGTGTTAGGGCAAGCGAACGGAAGGAGAGATTCGTCCATGTCAGTCCTCCACAAAGAGGGGTCCTAAATAGTGGAAAGGTGCCAAGGGCAATCTCCTTGTTCCATCCATCAAGGAGTGATCCCACGCTGTGAATTGAAAGATCCTTATCATACACTTCATAGGTAGTATGACAAAAATGATGCCCGAGCATAAGGGTGATCGGTGGCGGCCCCGACCTACCTGAGCCCTCGGGTCGTGTATAACTTGTTATCGGGATGAGTGGGTCTAGTTCAGTTGCGACCGTGGCAAGCCAAACTTTGGAGCTAAATGCCAGACTGCCCAAGTTTGCCGTCGGCATTTCCAGCATCAACAAGCTAGACGGATCCTTAAGCCGCTAAACCCATCTATCTATCTATCTGGACTTGCATGTTTAAGGTGACTATACTGACATAAATACATAAGTGCCGTATTAAACGCGATCATCGTGGGAAAAATCGGTAATCATTGGTGCCGTAAACTATATATCTTTTTCAAAGCCCTTTTTACCTATAAGTGGCGAAAGCAACTTCCACCAACAGGCTCGACGTGTCAGATCGATTAACAGTTGTTGCAAAATCCCACTAACAATGAACTAGGCCTAATGCCTTTCAAATGTGCGAAGGATTGCCTAGAAACTTTACACCCAAGACTCATTTTTGCTTCGTCTTCAATAAAGTCGGCTACCATCTAGACGACATGAAGAAATTTCCTATCGGTTCTAAGTCTATTACGTGGATATCAATACAGGCTTAAGTTTTCATTTTAGTGTAATTTTGTCGGCCAATTTCCACAGAAATCGTTGACGTTGCAGTGTGCCGTATAGGACGGCCGGCAATAAACCGGACCGTCGTATCGGCGATTTCCGGCAATAACTGATCGAAAAGACTATATTGAAATTTTGCATAAAGATTTAGTATTACGTTGGCGAAATTAAAAGTTTAGGACTGAATTAGTATATGTACAGAAAGTCTATAGCTGATTGGGTAATTTCCCAAACAACACCAAAGTAATTGGAGAAGTTTTTCATCAAGCCTTTTCAATCAAAGGAGGATCCGAATTAGAGAATTCCTACCACCTCTTAATTATTCATCCGCATAATTAATTATTAGCTGAAGCTCTGTCCTTAATTAAGCAGCTTAATTATTAGTGGAAGGTAGGCTAGACATCTCAAAGAAGTTAATTAAAGCCCCATTTTTTGCTTTATCTTACTTCATCTTAACTACCACTATACCACTCATAAGACGTTTTGAAGATGGCCTGTGAAGAGGTACAAAACGTTGACTTCCAAACGGAGCCTAACAAAAACAAATTGAGGGACCCAAGAAAGAAAATGACTATCCAAAAGTTTCCCATCATAGTACCTCAAGACTTGAGTTATTTTCATATTTCCAGTTATTTCTATTTCACGAAAATGTCATAAATAAAAAAAATAAAGAGTAACTTTTTACTAGATTCGGCATATCTTTCCCCAGAAATGTTATAAATAATTAATTAATTAAAAATTAAAGTTAAGTTCAGCAGGCACTTGAAAATTGCAACTTATGGGAGAATTCTTGTATCTTGTAATTTTTTTTTCCTTGATATTATCTTCTTGGTGAGCATAGAGGACACCTTTCCTTCATGTGGTCACATGCATGAATTGACACGGCATATGAATAAAAGGGATAAAGTCCATAAAGCTTGGAGAAGACGTCTTTAGCTTGCCTAGTCCAGCGATTAGTCAGATGAAAGAGCACATGTATGTGGAATTTGGGAAGCCTTATGCTTCTCGAATGTGCATTTCCACGTGAACGTTGGAAATTCGAGACGAGAGATGAACCTTTGGATGGCTGATGAACCTGTTATCTGTCAAAGAAGTGTGCTAATGATACAAAGGCCAAGAATTAGCTGTTCATTGAACCGCCTACATCTAGATACATACAGTGGTCACAAACCATTATGAGATTATTTTGATCTGGCTACATAATGACCCAAAAATACCGGTATGAAATAAGCGATGTGCATCAAAAGGAAGTACGATCCAAAGACCACTGCCACATCAGGAACTATGGACAGACGGACGACATGTGGAGCCGCATAGGCGAGATGAACTAAGCAAAACCCGGACGCTAGTATCATGTTACAAGTCCACTCTAAAAACTTAAACTAATATCCGCAAAATTCATTGACAGCGACGTATGATACTTTGATGGATCATCTCTTTTCTCATATCCGCAATTTTTTTTTCTTAGACTCACAAAGAGAGAGAGAGAGAGATGGTTACGGAAGGTATGATTAGGTAAAGCTTTTGGTATTGGCCTTTTGCCTCATAGTGAAATGAGGAGACATAAGAGGCTACTACTAGTTTGATTCATCAAATCTGAGAACCAGGAGTGAACAGATGGAGCGTGGGAAATGCACATGACTTTTAAGGGATAAGAGTATGATTCCATTTTTCTTTTAGGGGAATCTCTCTTTTACACTTAATTACCGTAAAAATTGGAAAATCTGGGAAAATAGGAGAAAAATAAATAAGCTAAAGTACAAACAGAGGAAAAAGATAAATAACCATGCAGTATTATTAGGCTATAAAAATTTGTTAACATAAGACGAATATAGCCTAAATAAGATATCTAAAGAAAAAAAATAAAGCAAATAAATGAATATGGAAAAGGCCTCATAACAAAACTTCTCATGACAAAAATCTACTATTCGTTATGTACATTTAAGGGGTTAATTAATTTAGATAAAAAAAAAAGTGCTTAAAAAGTTATGACTTTATCTGTTTCATGGAAATTTTGACACTTTTGGAATAAATTTCCCAAGGAGTCAATTTTGGGGAAATGGGCAATATCTCTGGTGTCTGGCTGAAATCTAGAAAATGATTTGGAAAACTATTTCCGTCGGTTGAAAACAAAAACGCACTTGTATTTTCCTAAAGAGATGTGCGACATCCATGTAGTATAACGACTATAGATTAAATCTCACTAAATTTTCAACAAAAAACCTTTTTTTTTCAATAGCACAAAATACTTTGATAGACCGTAAACAATTGCTTTCGCTTATGGAAACTCGACCTCCGGTGCTTAGGTCCCAAGCCTAGTCTTAGGTACATGGGATCAAAAGCAAAGCCAAATAAAGTAAATGGAAGTATGGGAAAATAAACACCCCTGGCCGTATCGGGTAATAATAACCAAAGTCTTGTATTAAGCCCCGAAAGAGGACCCCCGTGAGCTATGGCGTCACAATCAAATACGCACTATTCTAAGGTGTATGGAATTTCCACTTTATTTTCTAGATTTCAACCAAACACTAAAAAATATTACCATTTCTCAAAAATGATCTGCTCAGAAAATATATTTAAAAGTTGATAATCTACGGTTGCATATAACCCTTAGGAAAATTTTCAAAAAATGGCACTAAGTGCTCTTATTTTTTTAAAATAAAGGCTTGAAGTGAACTTTATTTTAAATAAGGTCCTGAAGTGCCATCATTGTCTCAAAAAAGGGCCCGAAGTGGTTATGGTTGTTTCAAATAAAGGTCTGATCTCGTTGGCATGCCAATTTTCCAATCAATCAAGAGCATTTTTGTCAAAATACAAATTTAATCTATTTTTTATAAAATTAAATTAAAAAAAAAATTCAAAAAAAGAAAAAGAAAAATCAATCGGGAGGACTAACCCTCCCACTTGTGGCCGTCGCCCCACTAGGGCTGTTGATAGCCCTCACTAGTTCCGACCGAGGGCCGCAGCCATCAGTCGAGAGTAAGGTAGATAGTGCCATCCGACCCCACCCCGGCCCTTGGCTTGAGCTAGCGAGGGCCACCAACCCTCGCCTAGATCCGAGAGAGGGTCGCGGCCCTCTCTCAGCTCAAGCGAGGGCCATGCGTCGATGACCCCGACGACTATAGCCGCCACCCCATTGGTGTGGGGCGATGACCACAGGGGGAGGTCAGTCCTCCTGCCATGGTTTGTTTATTTCATTTTATTTTTTGACTTTTTGTGTTTTTTTAAAATATCTTAAGAATATAAAAGGGAAAAATAAAATAAAATAATAAATGACTAAAATGCTCATAACTAAAGTGACTTAGATCCTTTTTTGAGACTAATATAATCACTTCATGCCCTTATTTGAGAAAATGAGAGCGCTTTGGGCCTTATGTGAAATTTTTCCCTAACCCTTATAGTGCACGAATAGTGCACATGCTTTTTAGGGGGAAAAAAAGAAAAATTTTCTTTCAAGCGATGAAAAAATAATTTACAATTCACTTTCCAAATTTTAGCCAAATACCAAAAAATATTATCATTTTTTCTTGAAGATGGACTTCTTAGAAAAATATTTTCCGCGGTGTGAAATTTGTCACAAGTCAAATTTTTCACAAATAAAACGACCCTTCGAGGTTATTTAATATTTTTTTTTTTGTTATTGTTTATAGCAAGGAGGCAAGGAGCAAAATTTACAGTTCTGTTCCAAGTTTGTTTTTATTTTATGCTTTATCACCGGGTAAGGTAGCATCTATCTCTTGACCTTCGAGGTGATTTGGAATTAGCTGTGCGGTTGCCATTCTATTCTCACGTTTGTGTTAGGACTCACCAATTCAGCACCATTTGCCAGTGTTTATATCGTCCTATCATACAATACAAACACAAAAAATAAAACCAGCAAATAATGTTTTAATGCATAAGAAAATGAAAGCCAATGCTCATCTCTGCGCCTAAAGAATTGGAAGGAAAAACAGAAAGATTTGCATAGAATTGAGGGTTCAAATTGAATTGTGCAGGGCTTTCACGAATCATGTTTTTTCTTTCTCCTCTGTTTTTTTTTTTTTGGGGGGGGGGGGGGGGGGGTTGAACAGTTCGGGTCCCCTGATTGCACAAGCGACCAATGGACCGCGACGTTTGTGTTCACCCTCATCTTCAGCTGTTGTATGTGTTCGCATAGCGGAAAATTATGTAAAGTATGCGTTCCCTGGAAATTATTTTGAAAAAAAAAAACGGTTTTTTTTTTTGTGGCATGCTGAAAAGTAAGGCCAAAAATGTTTTGAGTGTTTGGACCTCATTTGACGAGAAAAAAACTGAGAAGAAAAAAATAAATAAAATAGATTAGTTTCTTTCTTGTCATAAAAGGAAGTATTTTTTTTTCCATTCTATTTTTTTTTAAGTCCATGAGAGCGCTTTCTCCATTGATTAAGTCATTTTTCATCGTCTAAATCCTGGAAAATCCAAAAACGGTTTTTTTATCAAACAAACTGACCCAATATTAGGAAATATTTTCACAAACTCACAAAATATTTGTAATGATCCATCATTACTTAGAATTGAAAGACCATTTAAAAATACATAACGAGCAATCTGACGTTTGAACCCTTTTTTTTTTCTTTCTACTTATTCGCGTTGCTTTTTCTTAAGATATCTTATGGGTTGTGTAACTTTTCCATCAATTTTTTTTAAAAAAAATAATTAGCTCATAAAATCATTATTGATATTTTTATGCCATACTATTTTACTTAATTTATTTTCTCCATTTTCTTTATGTTTTAATTTTCTTGCAGAAATCAAGGGTAAAGAAAAATTATTATAAATAAATAAAAAAGGAAACGAAAATACATAATTAGTGCTTAAAAAAGAAAAATCATATGCATTGCACATGCTATAATAAAATGGAAATACCAGGGGTAACCCTTGGAAGTTTATGAGCAACTGTATACTACCTCAAAGGTTCAAGGGAGGTTTACGTAACTTCCCGAGAATAAAATTACCTTCTCAGCAGCGATCAAGCTGAAAATGAAACGATATAGAAGGGGGGGTCGAAATTTCCATGGTGAAAAGTAGTCTGGCCATGGGTCCAGGGACCACCGGTTTCGATTCCATGGAACTGCGTGCGATTCCTTTGCGTGGTTTCAATTTAAAGCGGGAAGAACTAGAAAACCGAGCTCTTAAGTGGTGGTTTCGGTTCCCATTTTGAATCGACAGTTATGAGCCTGATTTCGGTGTAGTTCCGGTTCAAAACCAAAAATGAACCTTCGGTTTTCAGTTTTCAGAATTTTTACTCTTTAAAAATTAAATGGTAATGAATTTGTAATAAAATTGATAAATCAAATTATCAAATAATAAATTACTGAAAATAAAATAACAAATAAAATTAATGAATTATCAAATATCACAAACGAAGAGGTTTTGAGGTTTGTGGGCTCTTTCTTTTTTAATTATTTTAATTTTTATCCCCATTTTTTCACGGTTCGAATCGATACAACATTGGACCAAACTGACACGTTCTGGGGCTCAGTTCAAGGTTTGAAGAAACTTTAACTGCGGGCCCTGTAGCCATGGTTGCCAATTATGGGTCTGTGGAACGAGTAACAGGGGCCTTCCCGTATTCATCACGGCCAATTTAAGGCGATTGACACAAGCCACTTAAACTCAA
>JAGVVM010005095.1:0-33927 GCA_019149425.1 Psidium friedrichsthalianum
TTCGATTTCAAAGATAGCTCTCTTGGATGACATGTCGAGTCATCTTTAACTATGAAAGAGGCTGACTATTCAATTGGTCAGCACTTGTTTACTCACTCGATAAGACAATAAGCAGGCCAGCAAGTATTTTTCAAAGATTCGACTTTTATCAAGATTCCTAGTTCTGTTGAGTTGCTCGATTGATGTCGTGCCCGAAGTTAGATGGCACAAATCTTGGCTCAACATAACTCATCATTGAATAATTCCTAAACTTATAGATGTTTATGTAAACAAAGTCGATCTTAGTTGTGGCTTGCCTTTACTTATCCGATAGTTATATCCCAGTTAACAAACAGTAGATATAATATGATAAAATCCTGAATTTCTTATCCTATCCTTTTCGGTCTTATCTTAACTAGAAATCTAAAAACGACCACGCAGCTAAGTGTTTGGGAATACCTAAAGTTTTGCACTCAGGGTTTTGGGAAATACTAAGTTTTGCACTTAGGGTTTTAGAACTACCTAGATTTTGCATAAGATTTACGAAATCCCTAAGTTTTTGCGCTTAGGGTTTAAAAGTACCTACGGTTTTGCCACCTTGGATTTTGAACTGCCTAGGTTTTGCGCTCAAGTTTGGGAAATTCCTACAGTCTGTGCTTAGGGTTTTTTTTTTTGGAACTACCTAAGTTTTTCACCTAGGGTTTAGAGATGAGACAAAACTATTCGAGTTGTGATGATGTTCTGAGCGAAAATAAAATAATTACGAGATTGGAACTTGCACATCTAGTGGAAAATGTTCTAAAGAGTGCCTTGATGGTATAAATATACCAAGCACGACTATTGTCAAAAAGCATAATCACAATCGAATCAAGTTAAAGCTGTTTGGGTTTGAAGATTTTGAATGCATTTAATGTCATGATTGTCACCCGCTTGGTAAACACCACCAATCATCAAATTCCTCAGGAGAGGTTATCATCATGGTATTCTTAGGACTTATGAAAATGTTTGGTTAAATGCCAGGTGAGAATTCCTTAGTTAGAAAGGCTTTTCATGTTCTGTTAAGAAATGACTTCGATTCCATCCATTATTATAGGCAATCAACCTCATCACTCAAAATACCTTGTATAACTCGTGTTAAAGGCTTTTGAAAATATTCATAATGAATACATTTTGATCAATCTGAAAAGTTTTTTTTTTCCAAAGGACCTAATGTGCTTGGTCATTGACCTGCCTTCATGTTCAACAAAAGTAGCTCAATCTCTCGTACCAAGCCCTAGATACTTGCTTCAGTCCATCGAGCATCTTCTTTAGCTGGTATGCATCATTGATCTGCTTAGGTTTCGAAATCTAGTGGTTATTCTACAAAACACTTGCTCTTTGATATAACCATTTTGAAAGATACTTTTGACACCATTTGACATAAATTGGAATCATGAAAACAAGCATAAGCCAATAATAATAATCTTATTACTTCTAATCTTGCAATAGAAGTATAAGTTCCATATAATCAATACTTATTCTTGAGAATAACATTTGGAACTAATCAAGCCTTGTTTTATTGTCAAATTTGTTTCTAAAACCCCATTTCGTTCATCTGATGTGATAATCTTAAGGTTGTGGTACTAAACTTCATAGACCTTGAACTGATATAGCTCTTCTTGCTTGGTCTTAATCCAATTTTCGTGAGTAATAGCCTCGTTAATTCTTCTTAGTTAGATCTCAGAGATTAGTGCCAAGGATTTCATCACATCTTTCAATGATGACCTAGCTTTGATTCCTTCATCAACTGTTCCAAGGATGTGTTCCTTAGCATGATCTATCTTGAACTTCTAGTCCTTCGGCAAAGATGTACGATTTGAACATTGTGTTTCGGGTTGCTGTTGTTATGTATATCATCAACTGATGCAAGCATCAACATAGATTCTTCATTATCATTAGCTTGTTCACCTTTCAAGTTGTCTTTGAACTTGACAGTATGGATTCTTCCACTTCCTAAACACAATATGCTCTTTTAGAAGTTGAATAACTAAGAAAAATACCTTCATTTGCTCGTGATCAAGTTCTCCAACATTATCATTGCATTCTTGAGAATACAACATTAGTCTCAAAATATATGAAAGTGGTAAATATTTGGCGTCAAACGAGAAGTACATGGGAATACCACTTCTATCACCATGGTTCATGCCATTTCTTGGAGCAAACAATTTCTCTTTTAGCAACGCCATTTTGTTGAAGGGTGAAGGAAGTAGAGTAATTGTGGTTCAGACCACTTTTGTCACAAAATTCTGAGAAACTTTTGTTCTCAAATTCTCCTCCTTGATTTGTTCTGACTATGGTAATGTTGTATCCCTTCTCATTTTGAACTTTTCCGTGCAAATTTCACAAGTGATTGAATGCATCATGTTTGTGAGCTAGAAGTGTTGCCCATGTAAACCTTGAGCAATCATCAACAATAACTAGGCAATATGTCCTTCCTTTGAGACTTATGGTTCTTACTGGTCCAAACAAATTGATATGGATAGCTACAAAGATCGGTTAGTAGTGATAATATTTATAGATTTGAACGAACTTCTAACATTTTTTTTTTCCCAAGGAGCGTGCATCGTAAGAGTTTGATTTCTCATATTTGATCTTGGTAGGCTTTGAGCAGGATCTTTAGAAGATATCTTAGAAATTCGCTTCATATTAACGAGTCTCAATTTCTTATGCTACAGATCTTTTTCTTCTTTGATTGATACTAGGCACCAAGCGTCGTCAAGATTGACATCAAGCAGATATATGTTCCCATGCCGCTTCTCAGTAAATGACCGAGATTTGTCTTGACTTACTCTATTACACTTTCATTATTCAAAACTAATCTTATATCCCTTATCACACAGTTGACCTATACTTACCAGATTATGATTCAATCCTTTAATGAGTGAGATATCCTCAATAATAAGATTTCCTAACCTGATGTATCTTTGACAACAATCTTGCTTTTGTCTTTTCCTCCGAAGGTAACAACTTGTTTCTTCCTCCGAAGGTAACGGTTCCTCCGTTGAGTTGAGTAATGCTTTCAAACTTGGTGTTATATCTGGTGATATGCCGTGAACAACTACTGTCTAGATGCCATTTGTTTTTCTTCAAGATTACCTACAATCAAGAAAATTCTCATCTCTTCTTTGGTACCCCGATAAACTTGGGTCCCTTCTTGTTGGCGTTTGGGTCGGTATTGAATCTCCTATAAATCTTTTTGGGCTTCATATATTCTATTGAAATGGCCATACTCATCGCAGATTGAGTAATTGTATTGCTTGCTAGCAGATCTCGTGAAATGCTTTGTATAATGATTTTTGTAAGGAGGCACATGAGGTTTTTGTTTCAATCTTTCCTTGACTTTTGGAAAAGGATTCTTCTCAACATCATTTTTCTCACGTCCCGACCTTGATTTGTTGTTGTGAAGAATCTCAATAGAGAGAATGCGCTGCAAAGTTTTTGAACCGCGAGAAAATATGGTGCTAATTTTTGAAATCTGTTCTTCGGGAGAGTTACTATCTTTATGAGAAAGCTCATGTTCACTTTTGACAGTTACGCTAAGCTCAGGTTCACTTTTGAGGGTTACACTTCCTTTTGCAGATTTTCAAGTTCCTCTTTCTGAGATATGTTTTGACTAGTGAGTTTCGAAATCTCCTTTTTTTCATTTCAAAATTCTTTTGGGAGCCTTTTTGTGTTCTTTAAACGTTTCCTTTAGAAAATCTTGCATCTCTTAAGATAGTTTAAGAGCATTTACCTCATTTTCTTCTTCACATTCAGAATTTGCCATGAGTTAGAGATTTGCTTCATCTTCATCATTGAATTCGCACTCGGTGTCACTGGACGTTTCAGCCCTTAGTGCACGTTTCTTCTTTTAGAATTTGCTTTCTCTTTCTTGATGAGTGGATAGTCTGGCTTTATGTGATTTGGTTTCCTACATTCATAACAGATAATATCTTTACATTTTCTCTCTTCTTTACTCTTAAATGGCTTTGTGTCCTTTGAGAATTCGGTGACTTCGTCCCTTGTAGTTTTCACCTTTTTTCTAGTGAACAACACCATATCATCATTTTCATCTTTTGATTATGTTTCTCCGCCTACATTATCCTTATTAGCTTTAAATACTATAATTTTCTTACCTTTGGAATTGCTTTCCTCATTTTGGTGCTCCACTTTGTATGCCATCAGTATGCCTATCAACTCATCCATGGTAATGTTGAATTCTCATAGTTTCTCGTATAGAAGTCTTTAAGTAGCTCCATTTCTTTGGAAGTGCTCTGATTAACATATTCACTTTTTCAACATTAGGGAAGGTTTTTCCTTGGTTTGCCAGAGCATTCACTATCTTAGTGATTCTTGTGAACATTTATGTTATTGTCTCATTAGATTTCATCTTGAATAACTCATAGCTTCTGAGAAGAATGTTCATCTTTGTGTCATTCACTCTACCGATTCCTTCGAATGTTAGCTGGAGTCAATTCCAAGTTTCCTTGGCTGCTACATGAAATTCAGTTAAATTCAGATGGGGAGAACGTGCAACATAGAATATGTTAAGCTTTAGCATTTTGTGCATCTCTTCTTTAAGCTTCTTCTGCATGAGTAGGAGCAGCTACATCTTCAACAGCTTGAGAATCTAGTCCTTCTTCTCGAGCAGGAGCTATGAGCTTGATCTTGGGGCTGGTACTTTTAGTTCATTTTGAAACATCCCACATGATGAGATCCGTTGCTTCAATGTAAGCTTGCGTTCTTTATTTCCAGTAGCCATGGTTACTGCCATCAAAGTATGGAGGCTTGCTAGGAGCTAGAGATTCACTTGTACATGAATCACCGAAGTCAGATATAGATAAGGATCTTTATGCCCAGAAGAAATACACTTTAAATAATAAGCAACATAGCTCTAATACCAATTATTGGGACTAACCAATCAACCTCGAGGGTGAATAGGTTTTATTTTGAAGCTTTTACGAAAATCACCAAATAAATATTGGACATCAAGAGCAGTAGATATTAGATATATTTGATGGTGCTAATGTGTAAATATTAGCTAATGTGATTGTAAAGATAACACACATCAATATATAGTGGTTCGACTCATTCATAAAGCCTATATCTACCCCCCAGCCTAAAAGCCACAAGTTGGGTTGGATTGCACTAGTAATCACCAATATAAGTTACAATCAACAAGCATTGATCCTATTAGATGATAGATCATACTATCAGGACTCAACGGCTGCTGTCTGACGTGTGTACTTAATCTTCTCACAATTAGAAGGGTGTAAGAGCACTACTGTGGAAATCTAAAAGATGAAACACAATTTGCTCAAAATACGACAAATAACACTTTAGCTTGTTCTGGAATTTTTCGTCCAACTTCTTTTAGCTTCAACGAACCCTTCTTATATAGAAATCTTCAATCTTTCCATTGGAGAATGTCTAGAGATGCAAGTACCCCTTAGGAATATTTGCTAACTGGTGTTTTGAAGCTAGACCACCTATACAAGCTCTTCCTGCGAACATCAACACACTTTCACGCAACAGGTTCTGCCGATGCTGTCACGTCATCGACAGTTCTGACAAAAGCTGTTTCCTAATCTATGACGATTTTCGATTCTTATGTCGTGTTGCTCTATCTACCAATGGCTATATTGAAGTCTTCAACGAACATCCTCAGACGTTCATTATCCTAGGATCGTTAGCAACATGATATCCTAGTGAGCAATATGGAAATCATCACTAGCCGATTATCAAAGTCAATTGATGTTGTTTACGAAAAAGTCATACCAGGATATCTTGCGATCTTCATCCAGTGAATGCACCATGGATATCATGCGGTCCTTAATAATCATCATGAATATCTGCGCTTATCATAGTGGATATATACCAAGGATAGTTTAGAAATTATCAAAATCGGTAGGGATATTTCTCCAACAATGCTTAGGAAAATGATTTTCCTGCATTCAAAATTGGGAATTCATTTTACTAATTTTAAGCTTGGGTCTTTTTTTTTTATCATGAATGTTTTAAGGGTTTGTTTACTTTGCGAAAAAATTTCATAATAAAGAAAACTTATTTTTGGGAAATTTATTTTCAAGAAAAAAAAGGGTTGGTTTTTATTTGCTTGGTGGATGCTTGAAAACACATAAAATTCTAAAATAGAAGGTAGGAAGCTTCCGAGCATTTATTGTAAGAGACTTGTTATGCTTGGGAAAATGATTTCCTTCATCGGTAATTCATTTTTCTAATTTCAAGTGTGGATATTTTCTTTAATCGTAAATATATTTCCATTGACTCACATTTTCAATGAATCAAACACGTGAAAATTTGGAAAAGTAATTCGCCGACAGCTCTTTTGGTCAAACAAACACATCCTAAGTTGTGTGTGTGTGTGTGTGTGATTTTGTCGGCGCAAGAAGGGTTTGGACGAATAACACCACAAACAACGCTCTGTATAGACACCAAGGCATCAGAACCAACATGAAGCCGGCCGTCTCCGCTCAGAACCAGAAATAATAGTTGGAACTTAAGCATGAGCTGTCCTGCCAACGCTTTTTCCCTCAAGTGATATCTGGCCCCGAAATGTTTGTCCAACATCCCTTCCCATCCCAATGTACAATTCTCTCTTTTCCCTTCTCTTTTCGGGGGAGAACATCTTGAAAATTTAGGGTTGGAGATGGGGCTGGGTTTTACTACAGCTGTGTGGTCTTTAAGCGTGCGTGGAAAACCTGCACGGTCGTGTGGTCCAACGGAGACAAGAGTGAAGTGGGCCTGGGCCTTGTATTCTTCACATACAGACTCACAGACATGAGGGAGGGTCCGAGGGGGAGAGAGAGAGAGAGAGTTGGAAGGTACTGTTTCCACTTGGAGGAAATAGCCTCTCCAATCACACCCTCGTCCCACTTCCATTATTGGAATGTTTGCTCTTGCATCGCCTCGCCCACTTGAAAAGGATTCTCGCACACGCAGAGAGAGAGAGAGAGAGAGAGAGATGGAAGATTGGATGGATTGATGGACGGATTGACACATTTGAAAATAAAATTTGGGCCTCCGTTGGAATTTTGTCTGGTGCGAATTGACGTGGCCTCCTTCTCTTCCCACTTCTTTTTTCACCCCTTCCCTCTTTGTGTTGTGGGCCCCCATTTCTCTTACATTTTTTTTTGCCTTAATACTAAAGGTTTGTTTCTTTATGACACCATAGCCCCTCCCCTAATCTTTTTCTTTGTTTTGTTTATTGATTATGATTTTTCTTTCAATTTAGTCCGTAGATAAAATTATGTGAGGGCCCCCCCTCCCTCTTTCTCTCTGTTTTTTTTTTTTTCCAGGAGCACTTCGATTCTGTGGATGATGTAAACCATGCTGGTATGTTATAAATCTACGGATCTATCTATCAATCTATCCTATGCGGCTGAGTTGTCCTCGCCAGTTTTTGTTCGGACATTAGACCCACGTTCCCATAAAGAGAGTGTACTCAACCAGCTTGCGCTTCCACCATGTTCCTCTTTTTTTCGCCCATTAACCAAGATCAAGAGGAATATACAGCATCCCAATAATCAATGCCATTAATCACTGATCTTTACTACTTTCAGAAAAGAGTAACCTTTAAAGGCCCGATGAACCACTATTTATAGGGAAAGTAACTTTCGTAGCATCGATGAGCACGTCATCAATCGAGCGACAGACTTGATATATTCGTAGCAAATGAACTATTTCGATCACTGAGTTCCACGAGTAGGAGCTAGCCTCGGCGGTTTTTATTCGCGTTCGATTAATTAACATTGTAAATTGATTGAAAAATTTTAGGGAAAAGAAAAGGAAGTACAAGTTCTTTGAAGAAAGCGAAGAAAGGGTGTCAAAAATTTCTTCGGGGGAACACGTACTTCAGATCTTTTGCTGTGCTTTTTTTTTTTAATGAAGTTTTTATGTTAAAACAGAAAGGGTATTCAAAGCACAAGTTGCATTTCCATATGCATGACCAAGCTTCAAGTGGGCATCACTTGGTCCAAAACCAAAAAATAGTCAATGCTTCCCAAGGGAGTACGGAGATCTTTACATGGGTGGTCTGGAGATTGAAAAAAAAAAAAAAACCCCAGTACATGATCTCCATGGATGTGTCCCCTAAAATAGGGCAAAAATTTCCTTGCAAAAATAGTTTAATTTGGGCATTTTGCTTTGTGCTCGGCTTGGGAGCAGGCACGTGAGGCCCACGCGCTGTAAAAGTGGAGAGTGAGGGGTTAGAGAGAGAGTCGGCCATAAAAACGAGGTACATCATAGGCAGGCCATTGGTCAGAACATGAACCAAAGAGGCAATGGTGGCCCTCTTCCCGTACTCTTGGATTGGACTTTTCTGGAAAGATTTTCCTTTTCTTACCATTATTCCATTTTCCTTTTTCTGATACCAAACCCTTCCCTCCCTCCCTCTCTCTTCTTAGATTTTATTTGATTCTTTCGAACTTTTTCGGATTTTCTTGTATGATTGTTAACGAAGAGAAAGAAAGACAACCCCCACTAATTTTCACCTGCTGCGGTTACAAATGGTAAAAACTAATATTCTTTTTGGCGTGAGGAGATAGTGAATGTAATGATAATTGCACCACAACAATAATAAACGAAGAAAAATCGCTTTTTTGAGGGAGAGAGGGAGAGAGAGGCATGCTCTGAAAACTCGACACCACCCAATTTGCCATTAATAAAATGATAGGTGGAGATGACTTGTGATGTGAGTGAACGAATGATAATTACTATCTAATAAAGGTAATGAAGGGACGAGAGAGGGGAGAGAGGATGCTTTTCGATTTGGTTAACGTGGGAAAGCTGCGTGAGAAAGAGACGGTTCATTCTTACCCATCATCCCCGTCTCAGATGCATTTATAATATGCAAAGAAAAGAAGATGTCTGCAGTGTGCACCTTCTGGAGAGAGAGAGGGATGATGAATTGGTAAAGTTTGTAACTTTGTACCCAGGTTTTACAAATATAGAGATAGAGAGAGAGAAGGGAAAGGGCAACAAAAACTAGGTTGGGGGTTTAAATGCAAAAATTGGAGGAAACCCAGCAGAGTAGAAGTTTCAAACCAAGTTCTCTTTTCGGATTCATTGAAAATACAGGACTTGGCCTTTCAGGCTGACAGACGTATAGATGGAGGCAAGTGGATAGAGAGAGAGAGATAGAGAGGGGGAATGCTATTGCTTTCGGCTAATCAAGCTAATACCCCTCCCATCTATTCTGTATTGGGCCAGTTAAGGGAATACCAAAATCTCTCGAACATCTTCCTCTCTTGCTTCCTTTTTGCAGTCTCTCTCTTTTAAGTCCTAGGTTTTCCACTTTCAAGGATCAAGAACTCGAAGCCATAGCTAGTCTCTCTTCTCAACCCGCCTCCTCTTCTTTTACACATAAAAAGCACCAGATATAGCCCAAGATAATCCTCAAACCCTTCTCTCTCTCTCTCTCTCTCTCTCTCTCTCTCTTGTTTTGCCTTGTGGCTTGGGAAAGAGGGATGATCAGCAAAAACAAGATCCTCACTCTCTGCACTACGAGCTAAGCAGAATTTAGGCAGCCTATATAGAGTGGTCATCAATTTTGTTTCCCCTTCTATAATAACCCATAACAAGTTAGCAAGTGGAGGAAACGAGGAGTGGAGGGAAAAAAAATGTGGAATCTTAACGACTCGCCCGATCGTGCCGAGAGGCGGCCGGGCGAGGAATCTGAGGGCTGCTCCTCCCCGAAGACCTCCGACGACGATGCCGCGGCGGACGCGCGGGGCAAGCGGGTCGGATCCATGTCCAATTCCAGCTCCTCCGCGGTGGTCATTGAGGACGGATCCGACGACGAGGAGGGCCTCGCGGCGGCGGCCAAGGCCCACAGGAAGCGCAGCAGCAAGATTTTCGGGTTCTCCGTGACCCGAGAGGAGGACGGCGATCGCGACGAAGGGGAGGACAATCCGGGGAGCCGCCACCCGGTGACCCGGCAGTTCTTCCCGGTGGAGGAGGAGGAGGAGGAGGAGCTGGAAGAGGATGGCGGGCAGGCAGGAATGGGTGCCGGCGTGCAAGCGGGGTTCCCAAGGGCGCACTGGGTCGGAGTCAGGTTCTGCCAGTCGGATCATCATCCAATTGGGTCGGGCAAGGGCTCGCCGGTCCTGGAGGGTTCACAGCCCATGAAGAAGAGCAGGAGAGGCCGAGGTCGCGGAGCTCCCAGTATAGAGGGGTTACTTTTTACAGGCGAACTGGAAGATGGGAGTCTCACATATGGTTCGTCGTTCTCAAATTTAATTTTTTTTTCTTCTGGTGAATTTCCTCAAAAAAAAAAATTTCCTTTTTTGGGTGGTATGTTACAGTCTTATTTCGCTCGCAGTTTCTAGTGAGCTTTGGCCAATCAAGATTTGAGTTTCTTGTATGCTTCTCTGTGAATGGTGCAGGGACTGCGGAAAGCAAGTTTATCTGGGTATGTATGTATATATTTATGCACTTGCTGGGGCTTGATCTTCTTATTCATCTCTTCTTTTTCTTGGTTTTTCCCTTAATATATGCTTTTTAGAGATTAAGATGATATTGTATGCTTATTCCTTTTTTTTTTTCCTTTTTTTTGTGTGTCTGTCCATAGGTGGGTTTGACACCGCACATGCAGCTGCTCGGTGAGAAATATTTATGATCTTTCTTCTCATGTTTTTTTTTTTTGAGGGTCTATGATTAATTAATGTGAGATTGAATGAGCTCTTGTTTTGGGGAAAAAAAATCCAGAGCGTATGATAGGGCGGCAATCAAGTTCCGGGGAGTAGAAGCAGATATAAATTTTCGGATTGAAGACTATCAAGAGGACATGAAACAGGTAAAAGTCTGCAATCTCGACTGTCTCCCACTTTTATCTCTCGAGTTCAACTTCCCAGATAGAAATAACCATTTGGCACGCCATGAGAATGAGTGTTGGGCTATCGCTGCAGATGAGTAATTTGACCAAGGAAGAATTCGTGCACGTACTTCGCCGCCAAAGCACCGGATTCCCGAGAGGGAGCTCGAAGTACCGAGGAGTTACGTTGCACAAGTGCGGGAGATGGGAGGCTAGAATGGGACAATTTCTCGGCAAGAAGTAGTTTTTTCCCCTACATTTCCATGTTTTTCATCTTCATAATATGCCCTTGTTGTTAATTTTAGATGCGCCCATAATTTCTTGACTTATCCGAATGCGGTTGATTCAACAGGTATGTGTATCTAGGACTGTTCGATACCGAGATTGATGCCGCAAGGTTGGTGCATTTAGGTTTAAATTCCCTTGAGAAAATTGTAGAATTAAGTTGGGAAAAGTAAAGATGTTGGAAGAATCAGTGAAGTGATTTTCCCTGTAATTACGAATTCTTGCAGGGCTTATGATAAAGCTGCGATTAAGTGTAATGGCAAGGATGCTGTCACCAACTTTGACCCAAGCATCTATGAGAATGAGCTTAACCCCAGCGGTAGAATCTTGCACATCATTGTTTTATAAATTTTCCAGTACGAGGTTGCAAGGAGTGAGTGAACTTTGTTGTCTTTGTGTTGGTTATGTGCGGGTTGCAGAATCTTCTGGAAGTGCCGCAGATCACAATCTTGATTTGAGCTTAGGAAGTTCAGCTTCAAAGCCAAACAATCTCGAAGCTGGCAATGATGTCCAAAATGTCGGGGTTGACCAGAGTTCCTCGTCGATACCATTCAAAAGCGATTGGCATAATCGAGAATTAAGGCCCAAGGTTGATAATTTTGTCATTCTTTGCGTTAGCGTGCTTGACAATCTTTTATGGAGTTTGGTTCTCTCCTTTTTCTTTATCTCGGTTCAAAGTGGATTGCCGAGTTTCTGCTTCTGATATTTCCGGTTGCAGCTAAATCTGCATCAAGAGCAAGGAAGAAGGAATGGATACAGCGAAGCGGAGACTGCACTCTTGCTGAGCCAAACGCACATTCACTCTCCGGGCTCCATGAGAGCTCCGGCTGATCGTGATGAACTGCAAAGATATGGCCAAATGAAGATACCAGGAGATCATCAAGGTCACAACATGCTTCACCTTCTTCCACCACATCTGGGCTCACCAAATTACCAAGTGAGCGTCTCGGACGCTAGTTATTTATTTATTTTTCGGTAGCTTGGATATCAAATTATTTCTGCTCAACCAGCCCCACGAGTTTTTTTTTCCTTATTCAATAGGCATAAATTTACGGTAGAAACATAGTGTATGCTAGAAGATGGAAACGGAAAAAGATTTGAGAAAACATTCAATTAGATTCCCGTTAAACTGTTTCAGTGCGTATTTATTGTGTGCAGCAAATTTCTTGCTTGTTGACATTATGAGGTGCAATGTTAAATGCAAAGTTGAGATGGGTTAGGGACGAGTCATTATGTTGCACCAAGTTGACCAAATTGAATTGAAGTTTTTGGGGACCAAAACTTTCCCCCTCTTAATATTTTCTTTCCTAGGTGCAGTTCGCCAGCAGCAGCTATGGAGGGAGAATTGGAGGAGATCTTTCACTGTCATCAACAACACCACCGCCACCACCAACAAGCGAGCATCAACAATGGCGGTCATCGACGCCATCATCATCTTCGTCAAGTGCTCTCCATGTCTTTGCAACTGCTGCAGCATCATCAGGATTCCCACAGCAGATGAGACCCACCTCAAATTGGCTGCAGAAAAATGGGTTTCACTCGTTCATGAGACCTTGGTAGAAACCCACCGAAAAAAAGAAAGAAAAAAAAGTGGGGGAGAGGGACAAAGAAACCAAAATAGTCTTCTAATAATTTTTCTGCTCTGTCCATTTATCTGGGTCGTCCTCCCACTTTTTGTTCCTCTTCTGTTAAAATATCAAGCTCTGTAACGAAACCCTCCTTTTCCTTCACTTTTGTTTTTTTTTTAAACCTTTCTCTGTAACCCTACAAGTAGAGAGAGAAGGAAGGGAGGGAGGGAGACAGAGAGAAGGTGAGGAATATCAAGGATGTTTTTTCGGATTACGGAAGAGTGGGAGGGAGATATCTTGGTCGTCGGTCAAAACTAACAAACGGACGAAATCTATCGACTAGATTTTCTGGGTTTCTGACTACAAACTGCTCCAATCTTAATGCATCGTTTTGACGTTTGCTCCGTTTTGTTTTGCCGCCCTGCGGAATTTATTAGCTCGCATCAACCCTATGTAATGGAAAGTAATATAACAATTGCATTTTATTGGTTTTCTTTATTTTTGAGGGTTATAGGTGGAGTTATCGTCCTCGCTTTATGTAACGCCCACCTCAAATCCTTTTGTTGTCTTGTTTATTGACATTCCTGCTATCTTTAAGACATTGTTCCATGATTTTGTTGGCTTGTTGGTCGGTTTTAGTAAACATCTTTGGCTACATTGTTCGGCTGATGAAAGGGAGACCCTACATGGGGTTGTCTTTAGTTCTTGGTTTCCCTTATGGAGTAAGTTTTGCTAAAATAAGGACACGAGCGATTGGCAGACGGGGGATGAAAAAAGAGCAGCCTAGCCTAGGTTCCCCATCAAAAGGGGAGCAAGACACGTATGAAGAGATTCAGGGGTGGTGAAAATCAAAGGGAAAAAGGATAAAAGGTAGGGGTAATTCGATAAATATAGGGAGTTCTTCTTTTGGGGGGACGAATGAAGGGAAATTACGAATTGGGGGGTGATTTTAATTTGGCATAGGCCTTGGAAATGTCAACTGGATGGTGATGAATGGTCGCTATCAAAGGGGGTCCTTTGAATCAGTTCTCTGGGCCAAAAGCAGTCAGACATGGCTATTATTACGAGAGGGACTTGTCATCCTTAACACCCAAACTTTCCAAAGGACACTGATAAAAGTGGGGGAGAGGGGACTGTGCCCTAAAGGGCAAGGGTTAATCCCTGAGCGAGTAAATTTCTGGGATTGGCTTTTTTTTTTTTCCCCTATAATGTTCTGTAAGGAAAGCAAGAAAGAATAGGAGAAGTGGAATCACTTGCAAAGAAAATCTACATGGACATTTTGCTTTCACTTTTGTTTGAAGGAAAAGAAGGAAAAAATGAAGAAAGGAGAAATGAGATTGATGGATCAATTACAATATGCAAATCGAAAGGCACTTGTCTAAAAAGAAATGAGTCTAGATAAATACTTCATGCATAATGATTTTGTGAATTGAGTAGGTTTCGGATTATATTAGAAAAGAGAATATATATTCCTTTGTGTGTAATTATTGCAAGGGGCCAGAAAAATAGTCTCGAATTTAATATTTAATTCTGAATATTCCTATCTCTATAGTTATAATTAGACAAGATGAACAAGGTGTTACTGTGTGCCATTAGCCGGCCATCAAAGTAAAATGTCCCTGATGATGGGAAAAAAAATAAACTTTTAGATTTCTTTCCCATCTATGTTTTTGTTCTCTCATCCATTCGCATGATACTAGGTTATGTGGACATGTGAAAAAAACTTTCTTGCTTGCTGCTATCAAACCTGCGAGGACACGAAGCTGTTAGGGTTTAGACGCATATCCTGCAAGCAACCATTTTTTAATTCTTTATCATTTTGGCAATAAAGAAAATCTGCCAAGAGGGGTAACTCCATGACAGCAAAGCTTACTAGAATAATCAGGGGATCAATTAAAAGATAATCAACTTGGAGAAGATATTTCTAGATTTAGGTGACGAGGAATAAAATATGGAGAAGCTATACGTCATCTGGGTCGTCAATCTTCATTTTTTTATAATATTGTGCCAAGAATAAAGAAGGATCCCACTATTTCTTTATTCTTTTTTCTGCCTTATCAAGAATTCCTAGGGCACAATATAATCTTCTCAGACACTGCGACACATGGGTGCACTGTCATGTTGGACCTCCTTTTCTCGTCCACTCGAAAATTCATGAGACATCCTAGAATAGTATAACCCGTGTCGCTTATCAAGCTTCGGAATAATAAAGAGTTTGGCTCTAGTGGTGACATATACTACAGCTTGGAAAGAGTGCTGCCTAGGGGCGTGGGGGGGGAAATTAAATTAGATGCAAACTTAAAAGTAAAGTCGGTCTAATCTAGAATTAATCAGTTGTCCCCAGTTCAATCGAAGATCTTTTCGATTTATGGAATTTTAAACCTTTGTCCTAAATTGGTAACCTACTCACAAGTCTCGTCATTGTAAGTCACTTATTTGATAAAGTAATTAATACATAAATCAAGTATGTATACACATATAGTATGTGGCTGGAAGTGATGTTGAAGAAACATGAACATCACCAACCCATGTAGCACATATAACCCAATTGAGGGACAAGCCATCAGAGGCTGTGTGGTTGAAGGACCATTAACAGACTCTGATGGGGACCAAGAAAACATTCTAGCGAAGCCCCTCCGTGTCCAAGTTAGGCCTATCGTGATAGCCAATACGGCCTGTCCAGGACCATAAAAAAGGTGGACGGTCGTAGTGTAACTCGGGGGAGATTGTCATATTCTGGAAGGTAGAGGGAGGCCGGCAAACTCTGGCGACGGTCAGGCCACCGGACTTGGTGTCGAGATGAGCTTGGGCACAAGTGTTGGGAGTGGTGGCAAGAAACTGGAGGAAGAGAGAGAGAGAGAGAGAGAGCAAGGTGGTGGGCTAGTGAGGGGAGTGTCGACATCCATGAGGCCGGGTTGCGAGTTGCTCAGACAGCGGCATGATGTCGCGAGAGTTGGTGTCGGAGGCTTGGTGTGATGACAAGCTTCATTGCACCAATCGAACAAGTTTCAAAGGAATCGTCTATGAACAATTATACAGGGACTATGTTGAGATGAGGGAAGCGTTGATTATTGCAACTCTAGTAGACCCACTCCTCCACTAGTCATTTTCGACAGACATTAAATGGGAGAAGTCTAACTGAAGTAGAGAACAAGCACGCAACTTGCAACCCTAGATTGAGAACTCCTATGATTGTGTTCACTCTGACAGCTGTGTAGATACTTATGAATCATTTTGAGTGCATTTCCAAATCCTTTCATGGGAAGAGAAAACAGACACCCGTCGTGCTCAAAGTCACCTATCGGGAGAACCATATCCGAACATCCAAGGTCTACTTCTTTTGGCAGTCAACCTTACACTTAGAGATAACAGGTAAGGTGTCTGGCTGAGGAACCCGGGCATCCGACTTACACTTCGAGAGCCTAGTTAGGACATATAACATTTCCAAATTTTCAACTTCGTAGATACTCTGATGCAGATTATATCGGAGGGTGGACAGATGGAAAGAAGATCACTAGAACATGTCAATTTTTGAGGAGCGAAGTTGAGAGACAGAAATTAATTAGAAATTAAACCAAATTCATGAATATTATATTGATTCATGAATGGTGTTGATCAGAATATGAAGATCTGTTCCACTCACAAGATGGATACACGAATCAAGACTTATCTTTAATGTAGTGTTGTTTTTTGAGAGTCATTATTGTAGAGTTATTATTATGTGAGTCTTTCAAGGGTCGATTCATGTACTGATGTTATGTATGTACTATACATCGCATCTATTCATGTTTGTAGGGATAGATCAAGAGTCATGTGTCAAACCTATAAATTGGCATGTCTTGTAATCATTTGAGTGTGGGTACGTTAAGGTGAATACAAAATTTAGAAAAGCTTTCTCCGTCTCCTTCTCCTTTGTGAGTTTTTTGTGAATTATGAGTGTTTGTTGTTTTTCACCTTCGATTTATCCCATCAAATTGGTATCAATGCTTATGGTTCATGATAATCTTTTCAACAAACACTCAACTTCCTCTTCAATGTCCTCATCTTATCAAAGAAAATTTTGGTAATTGGGTGCTATAATGAAAGCCTTGCTCGGTGCCAAGGTGTATGGGAATGGTCAACACTGGCTATGATGAGCCAGATGATGATGCCACCATGAATCAAAATCATAGGAATGCTTTGGAGAAGGTTCAAATAAAAGATCAACTTGTCCTGTTGATCATCTATGAAGCCTTAGATGATTCCATGTTCAAGAAGGTGTCAAACACCACGATGTCTAAGAAGTCATGGAAGATCCTTTACAACATGCAGCAAGGAGTTGAAAAGGTGAAGAAGATTCGCCTTAAAACTCTAAGAGGTGAATTCGAGGTAATACATATAAAAGAATCAAAGTCAATTGTTAACTACTTCACAAGAGTTTTGGTGATTGTGAATCAGATGAAAAGGAACGATGAAGATTTTCCATATGTTTGAAATGTTGAGAAGATACTTTGGTCTTTGGACATGAAGTACGACCACATTATCGTTGCGATCGGGGAATCCAAAATCTCGATGCCATGACAATTGATGAACTTTTAGGTTCGTTAGTCCATGAAGAACAACTCAGAAGAAACAAACATGAGTCAATTAAGGAAGTACTCCAAACTCAGTTGACTATCCAAGATGAGACAGACCAACATAGAGGGTGGGTTTGGTTCAGCATTCCCAAGGGGCTTTCAGTCCTCAAAGCCCCTTGGGAAAATGCTGAACCGTTTGGTTCAGCTTTAGGCCAGCATTTGCCCAAATGCTGGCTTTGGGAATGCTGAAAGCCCAATGCTAGTAGGGACTAGCATTGGGCTTTCAGCATTTGGCCGAATGCTAAAAGAAATTTTTTTTTTCCAAAACTAACTCCACAATGGTAAAAATTACCAAAACCATTTGCAAAGTTATTTTTAGCAAACAATATTTAATCCAAAGCCCGTTTTGAAATCAGTTTTTTCCAAACACAATTAGCATTTTCCAAAGCCCTTTAGGCTAAGGACATTTGCATTTCACCAAAGCCCATTTGAAATGTTGAACCAAACCCACCCAGAGTCCTCGTGCAAACCCGAGGGCTAATCAAGATAGAGGTCAAGGGTGAGGTTGCTTTCAAGGAAGAGGTCATGGATGAAGCAGATGAGACATTGCTTGCAACGTTAGTCGAAACCAGAACCAAAGAAGTGTTCGTGGAAGAGGACAAAACTCAAGCAGTCAATGGTATGACAAATCTAAAATTCAATGTTATCGTTGCCATAAATTTGGCCATTATGCTTATGAATGTTGGAGCAAAGCAAGTAGTGAAGCTAATGAAAAGGCAAACTGGGTGAATGATGCTGACCAGGTTCTCCTAATGGCCTTCAAAAAAGATGAAGTTAGACAAAGTGCTATGTGATATTTAGACACCGATGCAAGCTATGACGACCCTAGGACCCTTGCGCTCTTTCAGATTATTCTACATTGATTTTTTCTTCTATATTTTATTTATTGCTATGGAAGTTTTTCTATAGATAGACTTCTAAAGACTCTTATGATTAGACTAATTATTTCTACTCAAATTATTTCCTTATTTTTTGCCAACCTTTATATTTAAATTGTAGAAGCGTTAATAGCTAAATTAATCTAACAGACATAGCAACTTACAAGACAATTTGAAACATAGCATATGTTATATAGTGGTGGTCAATCCATTCTAACACAACAATACCTCGTCTTCCCTATTTTCTAATACATCCAACATGTAGGGAAGCTAAACACACCAATTTCTCTCACAATCTCACCACATAAGACATCCCAACCTATCTTACAACCAAAATGATTGGTGGCTATCCGATTACTACCATAGCTACTACCTCATCAAATTAAACCACTAGCGTGGGATGGGTCTAACCTACTCGTCCAAATGGCTTGTCCTATGGTGTAGCTCTGCCCTGGGATCCTAATGGTCCATTGAAGTTACGCATTGGACCATGCATCATTCTCCCCTCTATCTGTTCATGCCAGGAGATGAATTGAACTGTGATATGATCAGCCAACCCTATATCAATCCATATAGTCGAAGTGATGTGGACGTATGTTGTGCCAGATTCTACATCAATAACGATCCGTTTTAAGTGAGTAATATGAGTAGGTAATCCGAACAATGCCTCCTGTGGGAACTCCATTTGCACCTGAAAGATGATGGCATGAGCGAATAGCCCAGTAAATGAATATTTCTAGACCTAAAGTAGGAGTATCAATCCGATACCCCAGTGGTGTAAATACATTTTAAACAAATCTATTCTATGATCTATTAATAAAGGATGTCATATATTATCGATCGTCGATCAAATTAGTTTCATAAAAACATATAAATGAAATCGATGCAATGTCTTTTCAAATAAACATGTAAATGCAATCGATGTAATTTCCCTTCTGTTGACACTTGATTTTTGGCCAATTTTATTTTTAGAAAAATTTTAGAAGATTCATAAAAATTCATAAAATTGAAAAACTTAACTTTGGGGACCTTAGCCAAGCCTAAGGAATCAATTTTGGCAAAAATAAATTTTCATATTTTCAGCATTTTCCTGCATTTTATTTTAAAAAATTAATAAAAAAATAAAAAATTAAAAATGAGAAAATTAAAAAATCAACTTTGGAAGCCTTGGCCAAGCCTGGGCAACCATTTTTGAACAAAATATAATTTTTCATATTTTTCGCATTTTAATATTTTTCAGAAAATAGAAAAATACACAAAAATTAATAAAAAAAATAGCATTTGAGACCAAAAAAATACGAAAAAATAGTTGATATTTTTATTTTAATTCTCTATTCATTTTGGCCAAAGAAGTTTTGAAAACATTAATCTGGAAATGGGGTTTACTTTGTTAATCTCATTTTCAAATTAATTGAAAAATTCTTGAAATTTCAGTCTAACTCTGTTATTTTTCATTTTTGCATTCTTGGAGTCGTCTCACCCCCCCTCTATTTTCAAAAAGTAAAATCCAGTCCAAAATTCACTGAATTGGCCAATTTCGCTAAAAAGGACCAGAACGCAATTTTCGATTTTTCAATTTAGTCCTTAAAAGCACTTAAAATGCAATTAAAAATTTTCTAGGGGCTGAATTGAAAATCAGAGCACGTCACTCTCTAGTTTTTGGTCTTCTAAATCCATCGGTCATGTCAATTTTTGCAAAAAAAAAGCCATTTAGAGTTTGGATTTAGCAAAATGGGTACTCGAGTCAAGACTAAAACTTGAGATTTTTAAGTAAATCCTTAGAAATTTGTGGGAGAAAATTCATGTTTTGAAGGAATGCATGCTCCTGAGCTTGATTTTGGCACCAATTTCAAATAATTCTGGCAAAATGGGGGCTAATTAGGAAATTTTGGTCCGATCGAGTCAACCGGGTCGATTGACCCGACCCGGTCAACCCACTAAGCTCTAAACCAGAACCAATTCTGGTTCTTAGAGTTTTTCTCGTGGGCGAACATATTGGATGAGGGAGGAGTTTTCAGCTCATTCCTTGGTTCTTGACAGATAAAATAAGGGGGATTCGTTCATTCGGGGGTAACGGATTTCATTGGCAATCATCAACAGAAGGGGGAGAGAGAGAGGGTTCTGGGGAGGAACCTGCTGTCGCCATTGAAGAAGAGTACCGAAACCTTCAAAGGGAGAATCAAAGACGATCGGGCCACACCAAGCTTTATCAGCCATCACCGAAGCTTCGTATAACCTCAGGGAAGCTTTTGAGCTTGGTAGCACGCCGTTTCATCACGAAACTAGGTAGATGCCATGACTGTACAGTTGAATCTCCTGTAATGGCAGAAGTCGATCATGCTATCTGTTCTTCATAATTCTTGGTTCAATGCACTCTTACCCTCATAATGATTGCGTTCATGCTATTTTCTTGCACTTTCACCGTGTAAAAACCCGCCGTCTACCTCTACAACCATTTGAGCATACCGTGAGCTTCATAGCTCACATTAAATGGCCTCGTGCTCCAGGGTTGGCCAGGTAAGTTTTCTGGAGCTTCTGTGAAGTTGATCTACTAGCTTTTTGGCTGCTTAGATGTAGAAATGGCGTGGATAGAGTTCGCCGGAGTATTGCTCTCGGCCGGTGGTTGTTCAGATAGTTTAGGTGCTTATCTCAGCTCAAATCGTAGTACATTGGCGTTAGGTTGATTAGGATTGAGCAGGAGTTGAAATTGGCGAAGAATCTTTGGGTTTTAGGGCCGTTCTCACATCGCCGGCGAGAGTTCTGGCCAGATCGCTAGAGTTTCATAACTCGGTCATCTTCTCAGGCAACCGTCTTGACCGGTCAACGATGACGTGGCCGCCACGTGAATAGCACGTCTCTTCAGTTAGGGAAATTCGGCTCTGTCAGTAATAGGGACAAAATACAATGAACTCTGGGCGATACACCTGTCAACATGAGAAATTTGGCTGAAACGAAAATTGAGACTTTGGATTATTCAAACTATTTTCAGAAATAAAAATAATGGACAGGAGGATTGGGGTCCTGATTTGATCTCAACCGGTAGATGTGGTAGGTAGAAACGGACGGCAGGATTTGGTCTTTGACTCAATCCCTTAACGTAGATTTAGTATATAAAGGATTAGAACGGCGGCTCTGGGCTATCTGTTGATTCAGACCGTCGGATAGAAAATAGGCGGGAAAGATAAAACATGGGTAAAAATTTCGAAGATTCAAAATTATAAAGACTGAAAACTTATGTCATTTTGATGCAGGGGATTTGTGTCTAAAAGTGGGGCGAGCCTGGATAGTGGGCTGGGTCAATATGACCTGGTCCGTATAACAAATAAAAAATATAAAAATAATAATATAATAAAAATAATAAAAAAAACCAAAATTCAAAAAAAATGGAAAAATTCATAAAAACCATAAAAAAAATTCTAAAAAAAAAGTTTTCTAAAAAATAAAAAAATTCCAGAAAATATAGAAAATATTCCAAAAATAGAAAAATTCTCAGAAAGTCTCAAAAAAATTCTAAAAAATTCAGAAAATTCTCAAAAATTCTCAAAAATTGTGAAAATTAGGAAAAACCACATTCAATTGTTTGACCTATTTTCACATTTTTGACTTCTCAAGCCTCGAAAAATGACCATTTTGCCCTTCTGGTCAACCTGGCCCAAATAATTCCGAACCATCCCTGAACCTAATTGGTGTCTTTTCTAGGCTCCCAGGACTCCTTTAGGCCTGATTTGACTTGATTTGATGTGATTTCTCCTTGAATTGATTCCTTGATTGCGCACCTATTTCGATGATTTGTTATTGATAGGACTGATAATCTCATTTTGTATGAACCCATTGGATTTTTAGGACTCATCTTACCCCAAAAACACCTGCATGAATTCCCTAGGTTAGGAAATCACTCAATTTAGGTACCGAAAGGGCCTCAATAGCAATATTGACGTAACTAAGTCTCCGAACCTAAAATCTCTAGTTTTTCGCAGAATCGAGCGATCCCTCCCAAATGCTCGATAGGGTTTCTAGTCATACCCTCCAAAAATGATTGGCGGCGACTCCCATTGCACATACACCGATGTACATGTCACCAGACCATACTAAGGTCGATCTCGATTTGAAATTTCTCTAACACAATTTGGTATGGGCCTGGGAGGGCTCGAGCTAGGTCTTTCGATATCTCAAAATGGGCTTAGCAATCCATTAGCCCCCCTTCGGGAGGGTCGCGACACCTTCAAATAAATATGTAAATGCAATCGATGCAATTTCTTTTCAAATAAACATGTAAATGCAATCGATACAATTTTCTTTTCTTGTTCTTCTCAGTTTTGGGCATCCTCTCCCGAACCTCCGATCGAAACTTTCGGTACTAAGCAACATTGTCACTGCACGTGAGTGATGGCATGTCGAATTCATGTCATCATTTAAGTAACAATGTCTACTCCATCGCCTCAATTAAAAATTTTAGCGAATGGCAGCCGATCCATCTATTGTTGCAAATAACGATCATTGGAGCTTTCTAAACATACGTTGTTACCCCCGAGCATTTACACCCTTACTTTTCTCACTAACAGTGATGCGTCATCTTTTAATGGCAATCATATACTTGTATGCGCATGATCCGTTCATCATCTTTGATCATTGGTCAACATGTAAAACTTTGAAAATAACAGGACAATGAGAATGGAACAAGGCATCAATCAGGTGGTGTACAACCCGACAATAGAACTAATGGAACTTGGGATTGCACTAGCTATCCGAACCATCCCAAATCAATCCAAACAGAATTGATCGGCTAGGTTGGCCCGATTTAGATCGGGTTTAGAGCTGGTCCAGACTAGTCTGGCTTATGCTAGATTGTGCTTTGTTGGGTTGAGCTTGGCTAGACTGAGGCCCGACGAGATCTAGGTTAGGATGTTCCTGACTCGTCTTGCCTCGGTGAGTCTCGTTCTTCCTCTCAATTGGTCCCCATTCAGTATCCTCAACCTTTTCCTTGCAATTTTAAAACAAAAACTTGTCATTAATGCATGAAACACATGATACACAGACAATCATATGTTAATGCATCACTAAATAAAGTAACAAATGGATATTACCATGTTTGATTTCGAAAATCCATTTACCTCTTTATTGGATTACCATATTCTACTATGATGAATAGAACCTGAACTAAGATTACAAAAACGACGGGATGACGGTGGCTTGAGGTGGCATGGTGGCAAACATGATGGCGGCGGCTTGAGGTGGCACAGCAGCATAGCATGAGGGAGGGGAGGGAAATGCAAGAGAGAGAGAGAGAGAGAGAGAGAGAAGATTGGTGTATGAATGGAGAAATCAAACTGCTATTTATAGTAATTTTCTAACTTCTCTCTCAAGTTACTTCATTCATGACCTTGCATTGGTGCCTTAGTCTCATTGATCCACCTACAAGCCTATCTTTCTTAGGTTTATAGACTAGCTACTTATTAGTGTTTGATTGGTCCACATGTTTAAGCTACTAATATATGTTTCTAAAGTAGCTATGTATCCGCATTTGATTGGTCCACTAGTATGGTTATTAATGAATCTTATCTTTTTATTTAATGCTTGAAAATAACATTTATCTTATCTTATCATTTAATGTTTGAAAATGATATTGATCTTATCCTATCATTTACTGCTTGAAAATAACATTTATCTTATCCTATCATAAATTATTTGAAAGCGACATTGATCTTATCCTATTTTTGACTTTGGTAATGTGAATTCATTTATGACTAATGTGAATTTATTTATAATTTTCAACTTCTTTCCCAAGTTTCTTCATTAATAACTTGCTTGTCAAGTTTTTCTACAAGTGTGAATATATTTATTAATAACCTTCCTCAATAAATTTTCTATGAAGGTGAATGCATTTATTAATAACCTTTCTCAATAAATTTTCAAAAAATGTGAATGCATTTATGTTGACACCTAAATTTTGATTTTGACGTTTTCAGTTATATTGCATAAAAATTAGGAATTAATTTTTAATTCCTACAAAAATAATCAATTAGTTTTCATGCATTGAATAATTAGCTTAACATTTGTTGCATTTGTATTTTTGGACCTATGATAGTTTGACTAAGCCTAAATTGGTGAGCGACAGACTTGGACCCATTTAAAAATTCGGTCAAAGCTAGAGGGATGTACCGAAAATTTGAGTGAGCTTGACTTGATTTTTAGAATTTATTCAGCCTGTTTTGCTTAATTAATTGAAAAGGCTTTTAACTGATTATTTATTTGATTAATTAAAGCCTGATTTGAGTTTGAATTTTGCTCAATTAAGCCTGCGCAATATGAAAAATTCGCCTGGCCCTTTATGAATACCATATGACCAAAATTTTCAAGAGACCAAGTCCATTAGGACTCTTTTGAGATCAGAAATTTTGATCTAACAGTTATCATTAGAAAAGAGTTTCTAATCCGATGGTCTCTAATCAACTCTACACTTACTGGGCCCCGTGCTCTATATAAGCTAACTTAAGTCTAGGGTTTAGAGGTCAGCAATTGGATGTTCATAAACATTAGAGAAACATGCATGAGAGAGAGATCTTAAGTCCTTCTTGTAGCCGAGTTCTTCATAGAATTCTCGGTGACAACTCCGCAATTTTTTTGGCATGAACATCTCTCTCGTGCGATGCTAGAAGTCAGAGCTACTCACTCACTTGGATCACTACAATGTTTTTTGTTTCCACACAAAGCTGTCAACAGAATTGAAGTTCCCTGTTTTTGTCCTCACACGGGTTTGGCTGGACTCTTATTCTATTTTCTTTAGTGTGACACTGAATTTTGGCTCTGATTGATCATCATGCCTCAAAGAAACGAGGACCACCTCTTGGAGACTCAATTCCCGTAGCTGCTGTTTGTCCTTACACAGATCTGCTGTCCCAAAAAGTTACTAGAACCTGTAGCTGCATTTCTCATCTCAATCATACAAGTTTGAAGTCAAGCAGCCTGAGAGCTCGAATTTGACATTCATGTTTTGTGCAAAATCAATTGACGAAATTGATATTTGGTTCAAGGTAAATATTCGCATCATTGAACGTCCACTTGCTCAATTAATTGATTTCCATCTTTCCTGAATACTTTGCACGTCTTGAGCATGTCATTGGATGATTGTTAATATTGAGTGATTGTTTGCTCTTGTGATGAAAAGAAGACGAAAACCTTTTTTTTCTTTTAGTCAAAGATTGGCTTTGCTCTATTTTCACGAGAAAACAGTCAATTGAAGTGTTCTTGCAATTTTCAAAGACATGAGAATACTGACTTTTGACTACTTTGAGCCAAAATTTGAATTATCATGGAAGTTTGTTTCACCGTAGTGAACTTGTGGTTTGGCGTGCATGTTCTAAGGGACAATCAGATATCATGAGTGTGGCAAGATAGCATTCAATCTGTAAGGCCTTGCATTTTTTGAAATTGGTGAAGGGTTTGCTTAGTTGAATTTGCTTCAATTGGACTTTTGTAGCACACATGGATGAGCTTTGTTATGATAATTATCTCTTGCTATTGAATAAGTGGACATCTATCCATTGGTTGCTCGATGTTATCTCTATATTATGGATGAGGGTTTGAGCTTATTTGAATGATATCAAACTTAATGGATAACTCTTTTAATTTTGATGATTATCTATACCAAGTAATTTGGTTGGATTGATCTTGGTTGTTATCTTGTCTTATCTCTTGTGGTGTTCTCTGAAATTATTTGACTAGAGATAAGATAAGAATTTATTGGATGTTTATCCAAAATTTTGAGAATTGTCTAACATAATTTTTTCAAATCCTTAAAGATAAATTTCTCAAACTTGAAATTCAAATTTGAAAAGGAAAGGTGAACCATCCATATTTTCAGTCACCCCTTGCATTTTTCAAAATTCAATTTAATTGCTCATTTTTGCTTTTATTTTTGTCATGTTGTTTGATTGCTTGATTTTTATAAAATGTGCACATCTATAAACAACCATGCCTATAATATATACCCCTTGTGCCTTATCCCTTTAGAAAATATGCCTTGGCCATGATCTTATAGAATGAGATTATAATTTAGTACGAAATTTCGCAATCCACTCTTTGGTAACAAAGGATGATGTTATTCTATAAATTTATCCGTATATTAGCTTGAATCTCCGAGGACATAGCGGATAAAATTCTACTCTAGCTCAAATCTTTGGGAATAAATGAATTTATCAGAAAAATAAATTAAAAGGTATATTATGGGAATTTTTGTTTATTTTTGTTCAAGTTTTTTTATTTTTTTTTATATTACTAAAAAGGAAAACACAAAAATATCACTCATTTTTTTCGCTTATCATATGGTCTCATGTCACATTTCCCTAAGTAAAAATCATTCAATTCACAATCGGTAGTGGAAAAGGAGTTTTTCATGAAATTACCAAAAGGGCATTGACTTTTTCCAAATTAATGTAACCAAGTCCCCAAACTAATTTTCTCTAGATCATAGGAATAAAACAGTTCTTCCACTATTTTATTAAGGTTTCTAATCAACCTTTTGTAAATGATTACTAACGGCTCCAATCAAAAGTTTGAACTATCAAGCCTAGTGGACGTATCCTTCGGATAATGACTTCCTTAGATGATGTTTTAACTTTAGATGTTCCATTCAAGCATTTGTATCTCTTCCGATGATACTTTTGCTCTCAGAAGTGAATGTCATCCTCAAATGTTAAGCAAGTTCTGAGACTTTACTTTGATCTTTCTTAGATGTTGTATTTTGTTTAAACACATTTAACCTATCTTGATGACAACTCAAACAGTATAATAGTAATTCCCAATTTTTGTCTAATATATTCAAAATAATTTCTATCAAGGTGTTTTGTGAATATACTAGCTAATTGATGCTTCGAATCAATATTTCGAATATTAACATCACTATTATGCACATGATCATGAATGAAATGATGCTTCATTTCAATATGCTTAGCTCGAGAATGTAGAATTTGATTCTTTGTTAGGTTGATTGCAATGGTATTGTCTCATTTGATTTCCATGTTTAAAGCTTCAACATCAAGTCCCTCAGTTGTTACTTCATCCATAAGATCTGAGCACAGCAACTCTCCAAGGTGACATATTCAACTTCTACAGATAATAGTGCCATAGTGTTTTGTTTCTTTGAATACTAAGACACTAGCATGGATCCCAAAAGTTGACATGTTCTTAAGGTGCTTTTCCTGTCTAATTTGCAACCTGCAAGATCAGCATCTAAGTAGCCATGTAAAGTAAGGTCTGAGGTCTTTGGATATCATGATCCTAGATTAGAATTGGTTCCAATATATTTTATGATCCTCCTTACTACAGAGATATGTGACTCCTTACGATCTGATTGGAATTTGGCACACGTACACACTAAAAATGATGTCAGTTCTAGAAGCAACAAGATATAATAGAGAACCGATTGTACTTCTTATATAGTTTTTGATCAACCTATTGGCCTCGTTCATCCTTGTCTAGCTTGGATGAAGAAGACACTAGTGATTCAGTTTATATATATATATATATATATATATAAACTGAATCACTAGTGTCTTCTTCATCCAAGCTAGACAAGGATGAACGAGGCCAATAGGTTGATCAAAAACTATATAGAAGTACAATCGGTTCTCTATTATATCTTGTTGCTTCTAGAACTGACATCATTTTTAGTGTGTACGTGTGCCAAATTCCAATCAGATCGTAAGGAGTCACATATCTCTGTAGTAAGGAGGATCATAAAATATATTGGAACCAATTCTAATCTAGGATCATGATATCCAAAGACCTCAGACCTTACTTTACATGGCTACTTAGATGCTGATCTTGCAGGTTGCAAATTAGACAGGAAAAGCACCTTAAGAACATGTCAACTTTTGGGATCCATGCTAGTGTCTTAGTATTCAAAGAAACAAAACACTATGGCACTATTATCTGTAGAAGTTGAATATGTCACCTTGGAGAGTTGCTGTGCTCAGATCTTATGGATGAAGTAACAACTGAGGGACTTTGATGTTGAAGCTTTAAACATGGAAATCAAATGAGACAATACCATTGCAATCAACCTAACAAAGAATCAAATTCTACATTCTCGAGCTAAGCATATTGAAATGAAGCATCATTTCATTCATGATCATGTGCATAATAGTGATGTTAATATTCGAAATATTGATTCGAAGCATCAATTAGCTAGTATATTCACAAAACACCTTGATAGAAATTATTTTGAATATATTAGACAAAAATTGGGAATTACTATTATACCTGTTTGAGTTGTCATCAAGATAGGTTAAATGTGTTTTAAACAAAATACAACATCTAAGAAAGATCAAAGTAAAGTCTCAGAACTTGCTTAACATTTGAGGATGACATTCACTTCTGAGAGCAAAAGTATCATCGGAAGAGATACAAATGCTTGAATGGAACATCTAAAGTTAAAACATCATCTAAGGAAGTCATTATCCGAAGGATACGTCCACTAGGCTTGATAGTTCAAACTTTTGATTGGAGCCGTTAGTAATCATTTACAAAGGTTGATTAGAAACCTTAATAAAATAGTGGAAGAACTGTTTTATTCCTATGATCTAGAGAAAATTAGTTTGGGGACTTGGTTACATTAATTTGGAAAAAGTCAATGCCCTTTTGGTAATTTCATGAAAACTCCTTTTCCACTACCGATTGTGAATTGAATGATTTTTTACTTAGGGAAATGTGACATGAGACCATATGATAAGCGAAAAAAATGAGTGATATTTTTGTGTTTTCCTTTTTAGTAATATAAAAAAAAATAAAAAAACTTGAACAAAAATAAACAAAATTCCCATAATATACCTTTTAATTTTATTTTTCTGATAAATTCATTTATTCCCAAAGATTTGAGCTAGAGTAGAATTTTATCCGCTATGTCCTCGGAGATTCAAGCTAATATACGGATAAATTTATAGAATAACATCATCCTTTGTTACCAAAGAGTGGATTGCGAAATTTCGTACTAAATTATAATCTCATTCTATAAGATCATGGCCAAGGCATATTTTCTAAAGGGATAAGGCACAAGGGTTATATTTATAGGCATGGTTGTTTATAGATGTGCACATTTTATAAAATCAAGCAATCAAACAACATGACAAAAATAAAAGCAAAATGAGCAATTAAATTGAATTTTTGAAAAATGCAAGGGGTGACTGAAAATATGGATGGTTCACCTTTCCTTTTCAAATTTGAATTTCAAGTTTGAGAAATTTATCTTTAAGGATTTGAAAAAATTATGTTAGACAATTCTCAAATTTTGGATAAACATCCAATAAATTCTTATCTTATCTCTAGTCAAATAATTTCAGAGAACACCACAAGAGATAAGACAAGATAACAACCAAGATCAATCCAACCAAATTACTTGGTATAGATAATCATCAAAATTAAAAGAGTTATCCATTAAGTTTGATATCATTCAATAAGCTCAAACCCTCATCCATAATATAGAGATAACATCGAGCAACCAATGGATAGATGTCCACTTATTCAATAGCAAGAGATAATTATCATAACAAAGCTCATCCATGTGTGCTACAAAAGTCCAATTGAAGCAAATTCAACTAAGCAAACCCTTCACCAATTTCAAAAAATGCAAGGCCTTACAGATTGAATGCTATCTTGCCACACTCATGATATCTGATTGTCCCTTAGAACATGCACGCCAAACCACAAGTTCACTACGGTGAAACAAACTTCCATGATAATTCAAATTTTGGCTCAAAGTAGTCAAAAGTCAGTATTCTCATGTCTTTGAAAATTGCAAGAACACTTCAATTGACTGTTTTCTCGTGAAAATAGAGCAAAGCCAATCTTTGACTAAAAGAAAAAAAAGGTTTTCGTCTTCTTTTCATCACAAGAGCAAACAATCACTCAATATTAACAATCATCCAATGACATGCTCAAGACGTGCAAAGTATTCAGGGAAAGATGGAAATCAATTAATTGAGCAAGTGGACGTTCAATGATGCGAATATTTACCTTGAACCAAATATCAATTTCGTCAATTGATTTTGCACAAAACATGAATGTCAAATTCGAGCTCTCAGGCTGCTTGACTTCAAACTTGTATGATTGAGATGAGAAATGCAGCTACAGGTTCTAGTAACTTTTTGGGACAGCAGATCTGTGTAAGGACAAACAGCAGCTACGGGAATTGAGTCTCCAAGAGGTGGTCCTCGTTTTCTTTGAGGCATGATGATCAATCAGAGCCAAAATTCAGTGTCACACTAAAGAAAATAGAATAAGAGTCCAGCCAAACCCGTGTGAGGACAAAAACAGGGAACTTCAATTCTGTTGACAGCTTTGTGTGGAAACAAAAAACATTGTAGTGATCCAAGTGAGTGAGTAGCTCTGACTTCTAGCATCGCACGAGAGAGATGTTCATGCCAAAAAAATTGCGGAGTTGTCACCGAGAATTCTATGAAGAACTCGGCTACAAGAAGGACTTAAGATCTCTCTCTCATGCATGTTTCTCTAATGTTTATGAACATCCAATTGCTGACCTCTAAACCCTAGACTTAAGTTAGCTTATAGAGCACGGGCCCAGTAAGTGTAGAGTTGATTAGAGACCATCGGATTAGAAACTCTTTTCTAATGATAACTGTTAGATCAAAATTTCTGATCTCAAAAGAGTCCTAATGGACTTGGTCTCTTGAAAATTTTGGTCATATGGTATTCATAAAGGGCCAGGCGAATTTTTCATATTGCGCAGGCTTAATTGAGCAAAATTCAAACTCAATCAGGCTTTAATTAATCAAATAAATAATCAGTTAAAGCCTTTTCAATTAATTAAGCAAAACAGGCTGAATAAATTCTAAAAATCAAGTCCAAGCTCACTCAAATTTTCGGTACATCCCTCTAGCTTTGACCGAATTTTTAAATGGGTCCAAGTCTGTCGCTCACCAATTTAGGCTTAGTCAAACTATCATAGGTCCAAAAATACAAATGCAACAAATGTTAAGCTAATTATTCAATGCATGAAAACTAATTGATTATTTTTTGTAGGAATTAAAATTAATTCCTAATTTTTATGCAATATAACTGAAAACGTCAAAATCAAAATTTAGGTGTCAACATAAATGCATTCACATTTTTTGAAAATTTATTGAGAAAGGTTATTAATAAATGCATTCACCTTCATAGAAAATTTATTGAGGAGGTTATTAATAAATATATTCACACTTGTAGAAAAACTTGACAAGCAAGTTATTAATGAAGAAACTTGGGAAAGAAGTTGAAAATTATAAATAAATTCACATTAGTCATAAATGAATTCACATTACCAAAGTCAAAAATAGGATAAGATCAATGTCGCTTTCAAATAATTTATGATAGGATAAGATAAATGTTATTTTCAAGCAGTAAATGATAGGATAAGATCAATATCATTTTCAAACATTAAATGATAAGATAAGATAAATGTTATTTTCAAGCATTAAATAAAAAGATAAGATTCATTAATAACCATACTAGTGGACCAATCAAATGCGGATACATAGCTACTTTAGAAACATATATTAGTAGCTTAAACATGTGGACCAATCAAACACTAATAAGTAGCTAGTCTATAAACCTAAGAAGATAGGCTTGTAGGTGGATCAATGAGACTAAGGCACCAATGCAAGGTCATGAATGAAGTAACTTGAGAGAGAAGTTAAAATTACTATAAATAGCAGTTTGATTTCTCCATTCATACACCAATCTTCTCTCTCTCTCTCTCTCTCTCTCTCTTGCATTTCCCTCCCCTCCCTCATGCTATGCTGCTGTGCCACCTCAAGCCGCCGCCATCATGTTTGCCACCATGCCACCTCAAGCCACCGTCATCCCGTCGTTTTTTGTAATCTTAGTTCAGGTTCTATTCATCATAGTAGAATATGGTAATCCAATAAAGAGGTAAATGGATTTTCGAAATCAAACATGGTAATATCCATTTGTTACTTTATTTAGTGATGCATTAACATATGATTGTCTGTGTATCATGTGTTTCATGGCATTAATGACAAGTTTTTGTTTTAAAATTGCAAGGAAAAGGTTGAGGATACTGAATGGGGACCAATTGAGAGGAAGAACGAGACTCACCGAGGCAAGACGAGTCAGGAACATCCTAACCTAGATCTCGTCGGGCCTCAGTCTAGCCAAGCTCAACCCAACAAAGCACAATCTAGCATAAGCCAGACTAGTCTGGACCAGCTCTAAACCCGATCTAAATCGGGCCAACCTAGCCGATCAATTCTGTTTGGATTGATTTGGGATGGTTCGGATAGCTAGTGCAATCCCAAGTTCCATTAGTTCTATTTGTCGGGTTGTACACCACCTGATTGATGCCTTGTTCCATTCTCATTGTCCTGTTATTTTCAAAGTTTTACATGTTGACCAATGATCAAAGATGATGAACGGATCATGCGCATACAGTATATGATTGCCATTAAAGATGACGCATCACTGTTAGTGAGAAAAGTAAGGGTGTAAATGCTCGGGGGTAACAACGTATGTTTAGAAAGCTCCAATGATCGTTATTTGCAACAATAGATGGATCGGCTGCCATTCGCTAAAATTTTTAATTGAGGCGATGGAGTAGACATTGTTACTTAAATGATGACATGAATTCGACATGCCATCACTCACGTGCAGTGACAATGTTGCTTAGTACCGAAAGTTTCGATCGGAGGTTCGGGAGAGGATGCCCAAACTGAGAAGAACAAGAAAAGAAAATTGTATCGATTGCATTTACATGTTTATTTGAAGAAATTGCATCGATTGCATTTACATATTTATTTGAAGGTGTCGCGACCCTCCCGAAGGGGGGCTAATGGATTGCTAAGCCCATTTTGAGATATCGAAAGACCTAGCTCGAGCCCTCCCAGGCCCATACCAAATTGTGTTAGAGAAATTTCAAATCGAGATCGACCTTAGTATGGTCTGGTGACATGTACATCGGTGTATGTGCAATGGGAGTCGCCGCCAATCATTTTTGGAGGGTATGACTAGAAACCCTATCGAGCATTTGGGAGGGATCGCTCGATTCTGCGAAAACTAGAGATTTTAGGTTCGGAGACTTAGTTACGTCAATATTGCTATTGAGGCCCTTTCGGTACCTAAATTGAGTGATTTCCTAACCTAGGGAATTCATGCAGGTGTTTTTGGGTAAGATGAGTCCTAAAAATCCAATGGGTTCATACAAAATGAGATTATCAGTCCTATCAATAACAAATCATCGAAATAGGTGCGCAATCAAGGAATCAATTCAAGGAGAAATCACATCAAATCAAGTCAAATCAGGCCTAAAGGAGTCCTGGGAGCCTAGAAAAGACACCAATTAGGTTCAGGGATGGTTCGGAATTATTTGGGCCAGGTTGACCAGAAGGGCAAAATGGTCATTTTTCGAGGCTTGAGAAGTCAAAAATGTGAAAATAGGTCAAACCAATTGAATGTGGTTTTTTCCTAATTTTCACAATTTTTGAGAATTTTTGAGAATTTTCTGAATTTTTAGAATTTTTTTGAGACTTTCTGAGAATTTTTCTATTTTTGGAATATTTTCTATATTTTCTGGAATTTTTTTTTTTTAGAAACTTTTTTTTTAGAATTTTTTTTATGGTTTTTATGAATTTTTCCATTTTTTTTGAATTTTTGGTTTTTTTTATTATTTTTATTATATTATTATTTTTTATATTTTTTATTTGTTATACGGACCAGGTCATATTGACCCAGCCCACTATCCAGGG
>JAGVVM010005097.1:0-30475 GCA_019149425.1 Psidium friedrichsthalianum
TTATTCCACAACATCAAAATGTCCATATGGTAAGAACTCCAGGTGATTGACACAAGTAAAGCTCAAAGAGTAGTTTCGGACATGGGCACATGGTAGCAGGCTAGGAAGTGCAAAAGAAAGAAGCCAACCCTAAGGTTACTTTTAAAAAATTAATGATAAAATAAAAATTTCGACCAATCAGGTCCTAGGCCTTGGAACTGGGAATTGAACTGTCCAGCCATTGGTTTCAATTTTAAGAACCACGAATCGGACCGCCGTCCTCTAGAATCAAGAACCGGATTACCAGTCTCGATATGGTCCGGACGGTTCGATTTGCTCACCCCTAATAATATGGTCTCTGAATTTTTAATCTATTCAATGTGGTCTTCGAATTTTTAGAATATATTCAACTTAGTCCTTATATTATAAGAAATTTTCAAAGTCCTTTCTGAACTTGAATTAATGGAAGGACTACGTTGCATATCTTCGTATAAATTCAGGGATTAAGTTGAACATATTTCAAAATTTTAGAGACCATACTGGTTAAATTAAAAGTTTATGATTCATATTGCGTATTGAATCAAAGTTCGGTGATCATTTACGTCACTATCTCTCTTTTTTTTTTTTTTGATGACATTTTCATCCACATGGATTTTCACTTCCCTCTTCCCCACACGGAGCACTTGTGCTCAATCGTGGACCCACTCTTCTTGATACGCTGCAAAAAAGATTTAAAAAGGGGACTACTACAGAAAAAAAAGTTAAAGAACTATGTTTTTCAGTCATAATCTGATTGTCTTTTAGCGGGGGTGTTTGGTGGGGAAGATAAAAAGGTTCTGCGTTATTGAAAAATGATGGAAGATGCAGGGAAACCTCACTATCTTACAAAAGCCAAGCCTCTGCTCGATGCCGATTGCTGTACCGAAAGAGATTGCACTAATAAATTAGGGTTTGGCTTCGCAGTGCTACAAAATTAGACCCACCTAACCCCAAATGAAGTACTTGTCTCTTGCATGAAGCCAATTTTTTGAACAAACAAAATTTAAAAAAAGAATTCCGGGTCCCCCTTGTACTTTTGGTTCGTGCCAATCGAGTTGCTGAAGCATTTGAATGATGCATAGATTCCTAGTTTCTCGGTGAAAATTAGGTTTCGGAGGCATGACGAAGCAACGTGGCAATTCTGTCGAGTACGTTCATCCATGCTTTGGCTGGATTAGATTGTCTTGCACTCACCGATCGTTGCCCGCGTTTTCTTATTTTTATGAGGACTTTTGGCACGTGTTAGGGAATGGTTTCGTTACAAGGTGCCACATGAGGACTTGCCAAGCAAGTGAATCCAAAAATTTGAAACTTCTTGACGCAATGATTGTTCCCGGATGATATGGAATCATGGGTTGAAAATCGAATTACACTAAATTAATTTGAGCTCGACTAGGTCGAATGTTCAGTGGTTGAGACAAGACAATAGTCTCCCCCGCACACACATCTAGTTTGGTCAATTTTCTTTTTCTCATCCCGAGATTCAAATTGAAACCTTTTTCCCCTCTTTTTCTACTTCGTTTGACAAATCCAACAGCAGAAAACTTTCAAAAAGAGGTGACTTCCTTTTTGTCTTACCACATGACAACGAGCCCCCCCCACCTTTTGGAAATGTCACAACTTTTTTTTCCCATTATTTTTGTGCCATTTGTGTGAAAAAGAAAAGCCCAAAAAAAAAAAATTGCCCTTGTCCCTCCGACTTTAGCTCTAAATTCCAAAATCAAAGCAGACATGTTTGTAAGAAGAATAATGCAAGAGACACACATCATTCGACATTCATATTCAATATATGAAAGCTAGTCTTGCTTTTCTGGGAAAAAAAAAAGTTATTTGAAACATAACATATTTGTTAGAAAGTTTAACAAAACAAAAAATTAAATTGATAGATTGAAAGATACCATATGTAAATAAGCAACACGAGATATTTTAACATGAAAGTCAAATTATGGCATTATCCTTTGCATTTATTTTCCACTTGTTTCGCCAATCTTGTTCAAAAAGCTGTCGGACTCTCGATCATTTGTCGTCAAAAATACAAAAGGAGAAGTGCAAGAAATAAAATAATTTAGGTAGAGTCTTTCATCCATTCACGGACCATCAAATCGATGTCATCGCCACCCTTTCTTTGCCCTCTCGAACAGCTCCTCTTAACTGTATGATCACGAGCATCACCCACCAAACAGAGCAAAAGATACAGAGTAACGCCCTTCACTCCATCCACACATACGACCGACCCTCAGAAACAGAGAACCTGAAGCAAGCGATAATGGACAACGCGGACAGGGATCATTCAATTCATTAGTTCAGTCAATTTCAGTTAGGAGCGTCTAATAACAACACTAAACTAGCAGAGAACTGCAGGGGAAGGAAGGAAAAAAGGGAAAAACGAAAGAGAAGCAGAGTAAGAGGCACTCTGTTTTTTTTCTCAACACCAGTTCGAAAACAGAGCCTCGTAGATCTCGGTGAACACTTGGACGATGATCTTGTGATGGTGGTGGGAGTTGAGGGACAGGAAGCAGTTCAGGAGCCTCTCCAGGTCCTTGGCCGAGAACATCTGCCTCTCCACGATCATCTCCACCATCGACGTCCTGAAGTCGCCGTACGGGTCGCTCGACCGCTTCACGACGGCGAAACTCCCCTTCATGTTGCCGCCGTCGTTCTCGCCCAAAGGAATGACGTCTGCACCCGTCGCTCTCCTCCTCCTCCGGCCAGAGCTCGGCCTCCGGAGGGGGCGGCGGCGGCGGCGGGGCTCGGAAGAATCGGAGGATAGGCTCCGGGAGGAGAACAGAGTCTCCGTCCCATCGTCTTCTCGCTCGTCGTCGCTGCTGAACAGGTCGCCGTCGTAGTAAGTGCTCTGCGAGGACGAGCTGAAGCTCAAAGGGCACGCAGTAGCATTGCCACTACCCGTCTTGCTTTTGCTCTTGGTCTTCTTGGTCACGTTCTTCTTGCGACATTCTTCAAACCCGCGGCGACGGCGACCATGGGGATGAAGATGCCAGTGGTAATACTCGTCCCTGAAGCCGCCGGTGAACGGGCGGCTCAGTGGCGAGAGGGGGGAGGTCGGGGGGCAAAAGCGGCCGTTGCGGAGATCACGGCCCGATAACTTCTGCCGGGGGCGAACGCGGGCGGCCTTGGCAGAGACGATGCAGGCGCCGTCGACGGCCTGCTGGTTGTCGCGGGGTCTGCAAATAGAAGGAGGGCGAGGCTTGTGGGGCAAGAGGGGCTCCGCGGGATCGAAGCGGAAGCTCCGGCGGGACTGCGGGTCGATGAAGCAGGAGCTTTCGACGACGTCGGACAGCGGGGCGGCAGGGCGGGGCTTGCAAGAGCCGAACGAGGAGTGGAACATGCGGGAGATGCGAAGCTTCAGGCCATTCTCCATTTTAGAGAGAGAGAGAGAGAGAGATGGTTTGAGGTTGGGGATTTGCGAGGAGGGGAGAGGAGGGAGTGATGAGGCAATGATTTTTTCAATTTAAAGAACGAGATGTGTCTGGATCGTTTCGTCGTTGCGTTGTCTTTTCTTGTCTTGAATCGGAAGGGATTTTGAGAGACAAGGCTCGGCTGACCTGCGAGGCTTGGTGGGGACGGGACGCATTTCTTGTAATAAGACCGGTACCACCGGGGTTCACGACCATCTTTATACGACTTCTCCGGGAAAAAAACTCGTGACCTAAGATAACACAAACTCGGCCATAAAATTTAGAGAATTGACTAGGTGACGGTGTTTTTTGAGTGACCGTAAGACTGATTACATAACGGTGTTTGAATGACCATAAAAAGTAATGGTCTATTTTGAATCGCAAAAAAAAAAAACTATGAGGTTCATTTTTAAAAAAAATTATGGCTCATATCATATTATTATTCTAACGGTCATCCAAAAATTATTATTCTAGTAAAGCTCTATAATGAATCGGCAGGAAAATAGTTTCTTCCACTTTTCGTGACTGGTGATCCCTTGGAAATGTCGAGAAAATCCGTCAGAATATCTTTTTCTTTTTTTAATAGTCAATCGAAAAGCTTATGATTAATTGACTTTCTTTTTCTTTGAAAACCAAAAATTATTTTTCAGAGTACAACCTCCACCACCGCAAGGATGCATCGGACCTCAACACCTAAATAGGGTCCCTTGAGGCTTGGACTCAAGCTCTCGGCCCCAACCTCGGTCCCTACCGTTTAGACTCGAGGTCCTTGCTATCTAGACTTTGTTGAGATATAGTTCATACTCCCCATGAACAGCAAGACACGTGGATCTCGCTTCACATTGAGTGGGCGAGGGTTTGAGGGAGTCATTCCGATGGGGATCTGAAGGAGGCAGCCTCTTGGACATCATAAGGCTTTGATAGTTTGAGCCTATAATTTTTCTTTAGTAATTTGGACTTGATCTTATGAATAACTACTGCTATATTTACTTTTTTTTCATTGTAATTGAGTGATACAACGAGAGGTGTAATGTGCTAATTGTAGTGCAATTCTTTGCTAAACGTAGCTTTAGATTAAGGGTGAACTAGAACAAAATCTCGTGTCTCGATTATGCGATTGTGTGCCAAATCCTAACAGACTTGAGATCCTTGCAACTTGGACCCCAAGTCCTTGGTGCTCGAACCGGGGCCATCAACTTCTTACTGCTCCCGGACATGGGTTTCAGCTGCCCAGACCTTAGATCAAGGGCTGTATTCTAAGTCTTTTTCTTAAAACTATATTTCAGAGTTTTTCTATGAGAATATCAGAATGGCGACAACCAAATTAAAAAAAAAAAAATCAAAGCATTCTTTGAAGATTACTTCCTTTGAAAAAAAAAATTACGCCATATCTTCTATTTTGATATGGATCTTGTCGACGACCGTCGTTCATGTATATGCAAAACGGTTACTTTGACTTGCAACCTTCTAAGAAATAACATCTATATGTGTGATAGTACACATTAATAGTGAACTGCAAGAAAAGAAGCTCTCCGTGAAGGAGTCTCCGATGCTATTCATCTGGCAATAACTAAGCCCGTCAAATAATGTCCCTATGTCGATGCTCAACTTGGGAATTGCCAAATCGGACAAAACTCCGCTCCGACGATCAATCCGTGCGACAAATCCAGGTTAAGGTTGGTTCTTGTATCTGGGCGAGTGAGGGCGTCGCGGCCCTCACCCAATGCTAGCGAGGGCGTCTCGGCCCTAGGGTCCAAGGCAAAAAAAAAAAGGAAAGAAAAAATTATAAAAATTCATAATATGATTAAAAAAGTCCACTTTAGCCGGCAGTGCCACGTCAGCGCTAGCCGGTCAAAATTGGTCGAATAAATTAATTTGACATAAATCAAAATGTTTAGGTTTGAATTGGCAAAAAAAAATTATGACTGAATTAGCACAATCACAATAGATTTAAGACTTTTTTGATAATTATCCCCACTTGGTTGGAGTTAGTTCTTGTGATGTGAGAGGGAAATTATTGCTATCGAAGAGTGAGATTGGGTAGAAGAAGCTAACTACGTGAGTGTTTCATCTTATATGGGTATACCTCAATGGCCTGTTGGGTCGATGTTGATATATAGTGGTTTCCGGTGTCAATTGGCTACATGCGACGGATGGCCATTACCAAAGATGCCCGGCACTCTGAGAAGATATAGTACTCGTTGAAAATATGACTCGAATTTGAGCCCGAAGAGAAAATATGAATTTCGAAAATATATATATCTCGATAGCAAGATTATGAAAATCAAAGAAAGTTTAATATGGAAGTGGATTGATCGAAATTTGTTTTGAATCTCACTAAAATCTATCTTGGTAGAATCAGTGTGATATTTCCTAGTTTGAATAGGTTTTCTAATCCTAGTTGGAGAAGATTTCCAATTTTGGGTCCAACCCTTACCTATAGAAAAGAAGCAAATGTTCTTTGTGAAAAGTATCAAAGATAAGCTTCTGCTAGCTAAACACTCATGCATTATTAAATGTAATTGGGATTGAAAAACACTGAGAGTGTTTAAATGACTCGAGTGTGGTTTGTAATCTCATTTGTATCGCTTAATTTATAGTGGAACTCGTATTTGCTCTCCCTGTGGACGTAGGTGTCTACGATTGAATCACGTAAATTTAGTATCCGATTTATTTTATTTTTTATTAGTCTATTTTATTATTTGATTGCTTGCTTCGGCACAACAGTACTCTACAGCGGTCTTATAGTGTACAGTGGCGAAACATATTTGAAGACCAATACGTGCATGGCCTTTGCAACTTAGATGAGATTTGATAGAAAGTCCAATGTAAAAAGAGCATATAAACCCAAAGTCAAGCAACACATTCCAACACTCCCTATCATGTGCGAGACGAATTGGGAATGACACAAGGAGCTGGACGAACTGGGTCGACTCACACGCGAAATAAACCAGAGCAAAATTTGGCTATGATATTGCGTGAGAAGATATAATCCAAAAGCTTAAACTTATTATTGGAGGGAGATTAAATGTATATAAAAAGCATATACATCCGATGGTTAAGCGACACGGGATATATTTCAAAAAGATATAACCGACGTCTTATCTAGATATAACACCGTGACGCACGCTTGGTTTCTCGATTGCGGGATCCGAGGAGCCAACTTTTCCCGTTCTCTTCTCCATCTCCTCCCGGGCCATGTTTCCGATGATCGCGCCACCTTCTCCTAGCCACCATCGCTGCCCCCTCTTTCCACGGTCTCCATCAATTGCTGTCTCTCTTCTCTCTTCTCTCTCGATCTCTCGAGCTAGATAGCTCATCGACATGGTGGGGTAGAAAGGTCGACACGCTTCCTGAGAACACGAATACGAGTTTGGTGTTATTTGGTAGGCCAGGTGTATGATCAAAGGACATGTACTATGTAGACACTAGATAGGTGTATGATCGTCTGTCCCGCACATTGCTCCCTTTGATCGTCCGGAATAAGATAAAGGAAGCACTTCCTACTATAGAATTTCCGCGTCAACTTTTATCAAAACACGCCTGATGTGCACTTTTTACCGTGATTAAGCTAAGTTAATTAGGAACATCCATGTTTTTAGGCCATAGCTGATCAAGACATTCGCACACCGATAAGTAAAAACTTAGAGACTACTTAAATATTTGAGAAAATTGTATAAAAAATTATAAACTTATTGTACCGCGGTCAATTCAGTCATAAACCTTTTAATTGTGATAATAAATTAAAAATTACTAACGTGGAAGCCAATGTGGCACGACGAGCACTGATGTGAATAGTTTTTAAAATTCTTTCTTGAGTATTCTTAATCTTCTTCTTTTTTTCCCTATCTTTGTTTTCTTTTCCCTCCGCTGTTCACCAAGCTGGTCATCGGCGAGACCCGGCAAACTGCGGAAAGAAATAAGGAAAAAAAAGGGAAAAAGGAAAGAAAGAATAAGAGAAATAAAAAAAATTCTTAAAAAATAGTAAAAACTATGTACGTCAAACGATTTTTTATCAAAATTAGCCAAAATGATTACATTGACCCTTCCTAAAAAGTTTAGAACTAAATTAACATAATCGAAAGGTTTCGAATTGAATTAGTTGCCATACAATAGGTTTAAAACTTTTTGGACACTTATTTGCGAATATTTCATTACCTTCGCAAAGTGGGTTTCTTAAGGTCGTTAACTATTTGAACGTTGAAACTACATAAGCAAGCCTCGACGCCACTCTCTCTCTCTCTCTCCCCCTCTCTCTCGCGTCTGAGCGTGGAGGAGAGAATCTCAAAAGTCGAAGAAAGCTTCCAACAACAAAAGAACGGACGGAAAGAGCGGAAAACCACATCTCCTTCTCCGGACCTTTCAAAAATCTCAGTCAGATACTCCCAACCGCATCAGACAAGACTTCCTCAGCTTTCCAAGTTGAATTCCGGCTTCACGACAAGAGTATCCATGTCAAATGTTCACCCCCATCTCCTCCTCCTCCTCCTCCTCCTCCTCCTCCTCCTCCTCCGCATAGGTTTCTTGACCCCGTCTCTTTTTCGATCCGAGCGCACGCAATGGAGCCGTGGACAGTCGATAAACCCTTTTCATCTTTTAGCTTTTGCACACTTCCGCTCGACGGCTCATCGGGTTAAGGATTCCGACTTTCCATGGCTCTGAAAATTTTGGGCCTCTACTGTTCTTTTCCCAACCAGCTAAAGTCATGGTTTTTGCCCACAATATAAGAATGTTTAGTGGGAAATGCTGAATGTTTTCAGCGTTGACTTACGTCGGGATAGGACGGGGGTTTAGATCATTGGAACTCGACTCTGCTCGTCTTCAGGTGTCTGGAAGAATGCACGAGGACGAAAGAATGGAACCAGGATTTTGCAGCAAGTTTTGCGGTAATCGATCGAAGGGGCTCCGCTCGAGGGAAACGAGCTGCATATTCTAGCTTTGAATTTTCAAAAGCCGGGTTGAGAGCACACAAGAATAGCTCATGAGAAAGAGAAGAGGAGACCCAAGGCCCACTTTGTCAGTCCAAAGATACATATTGAAAAGCCTAAGGAAAAACGGCCCAATACCAAAAAAAGAAAAACCCAACTTTAATATCCGTCCTAATTATATCGGAAAAAAAATTATCATAAAAAATTCATAACTTTTACTTTTATTGCAATTCTACCGAGATAATGCCCAAAAAAAACCCATAACTTTAGCATCTATCCCAATAATATCTAAAACTTTTTTTATTCGAAAAAAAATCATAACTTTTACTTTTGTCTCAATTATACCACAATTAGCCTTCTATCTACAATCAATGTTAGTTAATCTCATGGGGCATTTCCACGTCGTTAATGAATTATACCTCAGCAAAACTATCATGAAAAAATTTCCAAACTTCTCTTCTATCTTCAACTTCCCCTACATATTTCGAGAATATAGAGCCACTCAAGATAGCGCATTTCGAATTCTCCTCAGCACTTAATAGCCCAAAGAATGGCTAGACGTAAAGATCTAGTTATTTGGAGGAACGATCTCAAATCTTACCATCATTAAAATGTATTGTTTTTGAATTTGAAAGATTCATTGATAAGTATGGTGAGACTATACAAGCCATGTAGGATTAATTGACGATGATTATGAACGAAATTGGGATAAAAATAAAAATTGAGATTTTTTTTTATGAGATAATTTTTTAAATATAATTAGGACATATGCTAAAATTGTGATTTTTTTAATGTGTAGTAGGTTGGTAGAATTGGAAAGAAAAAAGAAAGTAAAAGTTTGGGTTTTTTTATGAGACAAAAGAAGTTTTAGATATAATTAGAGCATATGCTAAAGTTGGGATTTTTTGGGTATTAAGCCAAGGAAAAACGGTTGGAAATACATCAAATAATATGGTAAATAAGAATAGTTACAAATATAATAGAAAAGATGAGTAAATAAGATCAATTGTTTGAGGCGTGCAGACAGAATTTTGAGGATAATTCTACCCCCTCGAAGCGCGAAACTCAATGTGATAGACTCTAGCAACAATCCTTTCAAAATACAATAGACATTCTTCTTTAATCCGCACATAATAATACAAAGAATGGGAACAACGTTATGTGTATGACTTAGCAAAAAAGAAAAGATATGAAAAGGAAAAGAAAATTATCCTTTTAATTCAACGTTTAGTTTTATAAGCAAACAAAAGATAGAGCCATTACAAGACCGTTACATATCAATTGGTCATTATTAAATTGATGGCCATTGTAAAGTCGTTATAATATAATAAAGGGTTCATGAAGAAATAAATCAAACGTTACAAAGCCGTTACAGATTCATGATGGACTAAAACCATTACGAATTGATGGCGGTAAAAAGCCGTTACATGAATGGTAGCTTTTCATAATTTTTATCAAAATCGTTATTTTTAAATATTTTTAAAAATTGTCGAAATATAGCACCATTAATGGAAAGCTTGAGCTCGATCTTATTACCACAACATTATCGGTAGCATGAGAATTAAAGAAAATGAGTTTCTGCGTAGAAGCTAATTCAATCATTCACTTGCACAAAATTATACAAATTGATGATATTTCTACACTATTCATTGGCTCGCCTCTTTCATCTATTCATCAATCTTTATCCTCAAACAAAGCCCCAATCTCTTCTAAGCTCTTGCCTTTCGTCTCGGGCAAGAAGAAATAGAAGAACACAGTCGCAAGCCCCATTACCCCGGCAAGTACAAGAAACATCCCCCCAAACGTTATCTCTCTGGAGATGCTCAGGAACGACATCGCCACCGCCCCACTCACCAGCCGGTTCACCAGCCGGTTCACTGCGAGGGCCAGGGCTCATGCGTCTTGGGCACCTCAGACGAGTAGACCCACGTGATAGACCCGTGCCCGATCGATCGAACGAGACGTCGGCGGCAGCAGGGCCACCACGCACAGGGCGATGGCCCATGCGGGCTTCTTCCCGAGCTCCCGAGGAATGCCGAGCCCATGCCAGCCCGGCCAAGGACAATGCCATCCCGGCAGAGCCCAAAAGCAGGAGGGGCCTCCGCCCGAACCGGTCCAAGAACAGGGCCGATACGAACACGAAGAACGTCTTTGCGAAGCCCATGATCACCGTGACCCCCATGAGCTGGCGCCGGTCGCTGATTCCGGCATCTCGGAACACCTCCGGGCTATAATACACGACGGCGTCGTTCCCGGACGCCTGCATGAAGAAGTTGACACCGATTGCGGCTACGAGTATCCTCTTGATGGGCCGGGCCGGGCTCCACAGGAGCTCCCTCCACACGCCCTGCCCGTTCCAATGGGCCGGGCCCGGATTGACGGAAGCGGCATGACCATCTCGCCGAGCCTCAATTCTGCCTCTTCCTCAGTCTCTGATGTCCTGACCAGGACTTGCCGCGCCTCCTCCAGCCTCCCTTCTAGGACGAGCCACCGGGGCGACTCCGGCATTGCCATCACGCCCAACCCGATAGTGACAGCCGGCAGCGCGGCCAGGCCAGCATGAGCCTCCAATTTACATCGGGCGGGAGACCCGACAAGGCGTAGTTAGAAATGTAACCGAGCAGGATGCCCATGTTGATGAAGACCTCCGGGAGAGAAGACAGGAAGCCTCGGGTCATTGCCGGCGAGATCTCGGCTACGTAGACCGGCGCGATCATGAGGGAGAACCCAACGCCCACCCCGGCGACCACCCTCCCAGCCATGAGGAACGAGAACGACGGGGCGAGGCCCATCAGGATCGCGCCGACGAAGAAGGTGCTGGCCGCGAGGACGATGGTCCACCTGCGGCCGATCCAATCAGAAGTCCGGCCCGAGGCCAGAGACCCGAACAGCGACACCACGTTGAGGAGCCAACCAAGATCTCAACTTGTGTTGACGTGATCTTGAGGTCCTCTTTGATGAACATCGCCGCGCCGCTCATCACCCCAATGTCTTTAGAAACCAAATCAGCAAAACACATTCAATGGTTCGCACCGAAACAAAACAAATTCAATGACCAACCCAACTTCACAAATCCAGTAAAAACGGGACCAGACAGATGCAAATCAAGAAAAGACCAACGTGGAACTTTTCATGACTCACCGTATCCCAATAGGACGGAGTTGGTGGAGGCCAAGATGGCCCGGCAAGAGCGTATCCGTTGAACCAACCGCTTCCGTGAGCGGCAGAATCACTCCCGGGCTCATTTTCCTGGAACCTGACCTTGGCGGGTCGTTTCTTGAGCAACGTCTCTTGTTTTCCTTCATCTTTGCGGTCATGCCGCCTCGACTCCGATTTCAGGATCAAAGGTTCATGGAGGCTCTCGTCTGGTTCTTGCATGACGGGTTGGAAAAATGAGATCTTTCCTGGCTAAAATAACTTGGGAGGTCTCAGGAATAGAAGACCGTTTCGAAACGAGGAGGTAATCCGAGGAATATTCTTGATACTAATATGACCTGGAAACTTGTCCTCATGCAATTATTATTTTGTCCCTTTGCTACTTAAGTCATTTTGTATTAAGGTAATGATATCGTCGAATTGAAAACAACTCAAGCGGCAGTAGTATATGCAGATATCAGCAAGCATCATAAATGTTCTTTCAACCCGAACAACTAATCTTTAATCAGGATCTTCTCAACGAGCGTCCTCTCGAAGCATTTACACACGAAAACGAAGCGAAACGATGCTAAAAACATTTTGTCTTGGATCTCAAATCAATCCTTCTCTCGCGAAGAGACCAGGATTCCGATGCGCGTGAATCGTTCGCGAATACAGATCCAGAGCCGGAAAAGAAGCAGCACACGCATGATGTTGGAGAACCTCAGCAGAGGACTTTTGCTCTAACTTGGAGGATTCGCTCGAGCAAAGACACGATAATGCCAGGAAATCGCTTGCGTGGACACCTTCATCGATTAATTAATCTCCGTATATTTTTCTGAATAAAAATGATGAAAACGTCAGAAAGAAGAACAAGATTTGAAGCGCCATGTGCCTGTAACATGTTTTCATATTGATATGGTCCAGCGTGATGTTACCTGTCCGGCTGTCCCTGTACTTTTTGTAAAAGCAGGCTTCGGTCGAGGAAAGACAGAGGATCGTGGTCTGCGCACGCCTCTGGTCTCGAGCCAAGACTAATTTACAGGAAAAAACCGAGAAAAATGCAGGATATGTTGACACGGTTACGACCGAATTAGTTTGGGGGTTAGTATTAGAAAAAAACTCTAAATCGATACATTTAGGATTAATTTATCTTAAATTATTTTTTGACTACAAAAAATTACCAAATCGGTATACTTGTAATAAACTTATTGCAAACTATTTTTTTTATTACAGAAAATTCTAAACTAATGCACTTATTATAAACTCATCCCAAGCTAATTTTTTATCACAAAAAATCACAAACATATATAGTTGCGACAAACATATCCTAACGTTATTTTTTTACTATAAAAAAATTCTAAATTGATATACCCGTAACAAGTTTATCTTCCGTTAACTTTCGTTAAATCGGATTAATATCGTGAAAAATTCTAAATCGATACGCATGTGATAAACATAGGGTAAAAGTTTTAAATTGGTATATCCGTCAACTATCACATGTAATCTAACTTAGCAATTTGACGGTAAAATTTAATAAAATTAACGTATAGTAAATTTATCATAAATGTATTAGTTTAAGATTTTTCGTGATAAAAAAATTTAGGATAAATTTATCACGTATGTATTAATTTGAGATTTTTAGTGATCAAAAAATTAAATTGAGATAAATTTATCATAGATCTATTAATTTAAGATTTTTTGTAGTATTAACTCCTAATTTAAATGGGCAAGGAGAAGTAGATTGCCTCCCCGAGAGTCACGAAAAGACATCAAAGCTCCACACACACACACACACACACCCCCCCCCCCCCCCCCCAAAAAAAAAGTTCACTAACTAGGATGAATGTTGACGTTGCTAGAGCTTTTTTTTTAAATATGGTAAATCTTTTTTTACAAATTTAAGTGCTTTTTAAAATTATTTATGGATTTGGGGCTGCGCACCTTCATAAGAGCGCAAACAAGTTTTTTTTACTTTATTTTTCTTTTTATACCGCACATCTTATTATATTTTTTCCTTTTATATTTATAATAACATTTATTTATAATGTGGGATTTATTTAATGGGCAAAATAAAATATCAAGAAACAAAAAAATAGATTATTTAAGTAACTTGTTTTGTTCGTGACCGAACAAGCTTTTGAGCACTCAACGAATTAATTATTGAACAACCTAGTCGCCTCATCACGTGTTTGCAGAGCAGACGTCAAAGCCAAGACGCATCTTTACATTTGAAGCAGTCCCTATAAGAGCACGAGTATGATAATGCCTAACTCTCCAAGATCTTGAGCGAGTCAAAGCATCATAGTCGCCGGTTGAACATCTTAAAGTTAGGATTAATCAACTCATCAACATACCAAGTTGGGATGATATGTACTCGATTCTCCTGAAAATTTGATTAGGCAAATAAAATATCAAGAAATAAAAAAAATTGGATTGTTTAAGCAACTCGAGTTTTTCATTACTAGACAAGCTTTTTGAGAACTTGACAAATAAATTATTGAGTGAGGTATTCACCTCGTCGCGCGCCCGCAAAGTAGACATCGAAGCCATGCCGAGTAGACGTCATAGCCGAGATGCTTCTCTGCATCCAAAGCAATCCCAAGAGGAGCACAGGTACGATAACTTATAACGCTTCGAGACCTTGAGCTAGTCTGACCATCACAGTCACCACTTGAACAGCTTAAAGTTAGGATTAATCAACTCATCAACATTCCAACTTAGATTATACGTACTCGATTCTCCACATAACCTAATTAGGCAAATAAAATATCAAGAAATTAAAAAATGAATTATTTAATAAGCTTGATTGCTTTTTGAGCACTTCACGAATCAATTATATGTCCGCTTGTTCTAACCTATTACTCATATCATCTTATAAATAAACGTTATTATAAATATATGATTCTTTTTGAGGTCAAGGGAATGACGAGAGAGAAAGGGAAAATAATGAGAGATAATTTAAAAAAAAGCATGATTCTTTTTTCCAAAATAAACTTTTTTTATTCTTATTTTTCTCCAAAACTGTTCTTAGGAATAGAATCAAAATCAAAATTATTTGCATACCAAACATGTTTCTTGTCCTTTTTTGTTTCAAAAAATAGAATTAGAGAACTATAATCGTTACTATACATGCCCCAATTGTCTAAGGAGAAATATATTTCAATGTCATCCCAAACCTCCAAAAGGTTTACTTAGTAAAAAATGTAATCATAAAAAGAATAAATAAGTTACACGGGGAAAAGTATAGAATCAAATACTAACACTTGTACGAAAATGCAATGAAGTTTTAGAAATTTTATTTATACGAAGTTCTTAAAGCTAGTAAAAAATGTAACCAAGTGCTTCCATTAGTTTTGTCCACTTAGCTTTTTTGAATATTTTTGAGGCCACGTGGAGCTGATTTGGCACTAGGTGGATCCCACATGAGGGGGAAAAAGCCTAAAATAAATAAAATGAAGGGAAAAAAAAGGCATAAGAAAAGAAAAGCACTGGTTGGTTAACACTAATAGGAGCGGCCCAGCACCGCAACCCAAGTTCACTGACGACCCTCGCTGACTATAGGTGAGGCAACCCTCATAATGAGCAGAGAGTGTCGGTTAACCCCCGCATCAAGGCCACAAGGGCTGGTCGACCCTCGGGCTATGGTGGCGTTGCCACCACGCAAGGGCTTGCAAGCCCTCGTCTAGACGACTGTGACCAGTAAGAACCAACGAGTCAATAGTCCCCGTTGGAGAACTTGTCAATCACCCATTCAAGCAATCCTAGGAGGGATATTGTTCAAAAAATATTAAAAAATGCAAAGTGTCTCAAATTGGACAAAATTAGTAGACGACAACTACGCTTTTCGATCAAGTTTTAGAATTTGATTGCATAACTTATAAGTTTTAAGATTTAATGAAATTTTCGTGAATAATTTTAGGACTTTAATTACACATGTCCCGATTACAAAACATGCGTGCGTGGTATATATCATATTTCCAAGAAAGAGAAAAGCGTTAAAAGTATTTTGCATTTGGCATTTCTACAAGCGCATTAGTGTTGTTAGATATGAAATTGGATTACGTTACCTAGGCCTTGAGCATCCAATTTTTTGTTTGACTTAGAAAAATAAAGGTAACCCCTCCTTTGGCTTTTCATTCACGAAACTTTTCTAATGATATCTCATCGTTCATGTCAAGTAGCTATCTAGCCCTTCTAACACTTTGTGACCCAAAAAAAAAAAAACCCTTCTAGGCTGTGTTTGTTTGGGGGAAAAAGTTTTCCTGGAAAATATTTTCCGGATTTTCCGGCATTTGGGGGGCGGAAAATAGGTTAACCCCGGAAAACATTTTCCTCCTATGGAAAAATCCCTTTGAAAATTGTGGAAAACGATTTCCTCTTTTTAAAAACGGAAATCATTTTCCGTCGGCCGCGGCCGTCGGTCCCCGGCCATCGATCGCCGCCCACGGCCACCCGCCGCTCGCCGCCGCTCGCCGCCGCCGATCGCCGGCCGCCGCCGCCACGGCCAACGGCCGCCGGCCGCCGCCGCCGGAAAATCAATTCCTTGCCAAACGACGGAAATTGTTTTCCAGTTCATTCTTAAGTATTAACCAAACACCGAAAAATATAGTTATTTTCTTGGAAAATGACTTCCTGGAAAATGTTTTCCCCAGGAGGCCATTTTCCGTGAAACAAACGGAGCCTAAGTAATTCAATTTCCTATTTTCGTAACCTATATATATATATTATTTTTTGGAAAAAGAACACACACTTTTTAATTGGGGAAGAATCTTCGGCATGTTCAAAACTTGCTTTTGGCAGCCTTTTATTTTATTCTGTATGTGCATGTTCACAATCTTTAGTGATCAAGCTTTTGGACCATTTGAAAAGGAAAAATAAAAAATGAAAGCCTTGGACCATCACTGCCGCGTCAAGTTTGCACCATTTGGGCATGTTCAAATCTTGTGAAATGAATCACGCGTTTCATTCCACATGTAATTTCGCTCGTAAAATTTCCAAAATAGACAAAGGTTGCCCAGTAGATTTATGTATGATATCATCATAATTATTTGAAACCTAAAATTACTCTCTCTTTTTCCTCTTTAAACTTTGGGAAAAACAGAATTCGCTTGAAAATAGCGAATCCGAACACGGGCAAGGAGCACTCATTTTCTGTAAAACATTTAAAAACATAAGTAGAGAGCAATTGCTAATTAATTTTAGGATTAATACTACAAAAAACCTCAAACTAGTACACCTGTAATAAATTTACCTCAAATTATTTTTTTTACTACAAAAATTTGGAAAATGGTACATTTATAATAATTTTATCCCAAACTGATACACTTGCGATAAATTTATCCTTCATTAATTTTCATTAAATTTAATGTCAAATTACTAAGTTGGATGATACGTGGCAATTCACGAATGTACCAGTTTAAGGCTTTTACCCTCTATTTGTCACAGATGTATTAATTTGAGATCTTTTGTAGTATTAACCCAATTTAAAGAAGGGTAAATTTGTCACGGGTGCAATAGTTTGGGAGGTTTTGAGATAAAAAATTAGTTTATGGTAAATTTGTCGCAGACGTACTAATTTGAAGTTTTTCGTGATAAAAAAAAATTTGGAGTAAATTTATCAGATGTATCAATTTAGGATTTTTCATAATCAAAAAATATTTTAGGATAAATCTGTCGTAGGTTTTTTAATTTGAGGTTTTTTACGGTATTAACCTTTACTTTTAAGACCAAATAATATGAAAGGAAGGGGGGAAAAAAGAAAAAGAAAAACATGTAAAGGAATCATGAAAAGCCGACGCCCACTGAGGGGAAGAGCGTGAATACAGCTCAAGCAGTGGGCCCCAGTCTGCTGTTTTCAATATGCAAATTTCAATAATACTTTGTCTACGGTTTAATTTTTTGTGGTCCTTCTTTTTAGGTAATTGGCACAAAACTGGTGCAAAATGGAATTTACAGAAGCACCATTCGGTTCATCGCCACTCGCAAACGATCGTTTTCATTGTTGATAATATTTTATATATGTGATGAATTTACTCTAAATTATTTTTTAATTATCAAAAATCTAAAATTGATACACTGATAATAAATTTACTCAAAATAGATACATCTATGATAAATTTACCTTCTTTTGTTTCTATTAAATTTTTAGTTAAATTGATAAGTTAGATGACACCCGACAATTGATGGATGCACCGGTTTGGAGTTTTTATTCTCTTTTTCACATGTATATTAATTTTGAAATTTTTCGTGGTGTTAACTAAGTTTGTTAGAAAGGCCTGCACTGGGCCCTAGTACTGTTTTAGTACATGCTGGTACTGTTTCAATAGTGCGCTGGCACTGATCCCCTCCATTCATGCATTGAAACGGTGAAAGCTTTCCTTTTTTTATTTTTTATTTTTTGTTATGATTGAAGGCTTGCATGCATGCGAATTTGAGAAGCATCGAAGGGCTAATAGCTCCAATTCGTGACCTTGAACTTTTTATTTTTAATTCAATTTATTTTTCTTTTTTGTTTTGCCGGAATTTCCTTCTTGTTGGATCTAGCATGACTATATATGTATAGGGTGGACCATCTTCCTACGCACCATTTTCCTCCGATTTCTAGATGATGGCAACATTTGCATTGCTAGTGGATTCTCGTGATAGTTTCCTCCATCTCGTGCTAGAGAAATTCTCTAAAAATATATATTTTGAGATTAAGTATGAGAACAAGTCAATCTTGCAAAATATGTTATAGCACATATTTGACTCTTTTAGTCTTTTATTTAATTTCGATTTACATTTAGATAATTCAAGAGCACTAGCACGGCGGAAGCCGCAGCAAGAAGTTCAAGTTATGCTTCAACACGTGTGAGAGTGAGTGTAAAGCCGAGGGCAATGGCTCAACCGTCTGCAAGATGAGGTTCGACACTGATTGCTTGATCGAGGAAATCATCGATACGTTGCACTGCGATTGATACACATTATCCCTTTCATGTTCTCTCGTTAAACATTTTCGATATGATATGTTTTTCTTTTAAATCTCGTCCACAATAATATTCTTTTGCAGATAAACTGAATATCAAGCTAGCTTGATCGAAGCATCGAGGAACTTTGTTGACATATTTTGTTTCCCCAAAAGAGAGCAAATGATGTTATGAAATCATTCGTACTCGATAGAAGGAATTGATCTATCATAATAAAACAATTTTATTGATCAAATTTGCATCATACTTTGTTGCATCACGTGTAATGTCTTCGTGTCGACGTAAATAGTAAATTCACATGATTTTTGATGAAATTATCGGCACGGGCTAGTCTTTACAGAAAATAAGAATCAACCTTCAAACTCTTGATATCATTTTTTTTTTATCAATTATTGCCATTGAAAATCTGAGTAACAAATCGACAAAGCCATTTTTTTTGGAGTTTGATTTAAAAACAAAAAAAAACGAAATTGGCCGTGACTCAAATATCATTGACGTATATGATTCGAGTACTGAGTCAGCCTGAGCCGAGCTTGGCGCTATTTGATTTAAGGACGGGTTGGGCCTATATGAGACCTAGCCCGACCTAGCCCATTGACACCCTTAGTGTTAACCTAATTTAACAGAAACTAACGGAGATTAAATTGATCACAAATATATCAGTTTAGGTTAATTTTATCTCAGGTGTACCAATTTAGATTTTTCGATGGTCAAAAAAATAATTTGAGATAAATTTGTCACAAATGTACCAGTTTAAGGTTTTTTATAGTAAACAAATAGTTTGAAGTAAATTTGTCAGAAGTATGATTTGATATTTTTGTGGTATTATCCCTTATACATAAGCATTTTTGTAGATGATAAAAATGATTTTTCCTTTATTCATTTTGTTGTAGACAAGGTAAGTGATTATTTTTAAAAAAATATTTTTTAACTCATTTATTTTTTTTTTTCGCAAAATAAACGTGCTAAACTATTGGGCCTAAAAAAATGGATCAGCCAATAAACGATCGGTTCATTAGATCAAAGCCCATTATCCTTCAGCCCACGCTGACAGGAGTTACATGGAGTAGTGTGTCTCATCATTGGACTCATTCTCAAAATAGCTTAGGTCGGGATTTAATTTTTAGTAAATGCGGCATGTTTATTTAACTAAAAATGAATTATTTAAAAAATATTTTTTTTAATAATAATCGCATGTATCGCTTGAAATAATTAGTCAATGAAAATGTTTTCGTTATTGACAATAATTTATGTCCAAATATCTTCGTGTATGATGAAAATATTTCAATTGAAGTCTCACAATAACATGAGTTTGATATGAATTCGCAATGTAGTTTTGACCAGTGAAGTCACGAACTTTACTTGTTAGCCCAAAATGCATTATTATCACAACATATCCCTTTGTATCGTGGGCATTCTGCCTCGATATGTCTACAATGAACGACTTACAAAGTAATTCTGCTAGAGGCTATGTAATTTGTGTGGCTCTGTTTGTTTAAAAAAATGAATTATTTGGAAAACGCTTTCTAAAAAATGATCGCTTGAAATAATTAGTCAATATGGAATATTTTCATTCTCGATTATAATTTATGTCTAAACATATCCATGGATGAAAAAAATATTTGTTGTTTATTTGTTTTTGTAAGTGATACGGTGGTAATTTTTATGAAAATATTTTCTAAACCATTCATTTTTAAAAAATATTTTTTAGAAGTCATTTCAGTAAAATCAAAATATTTTCCTATGTTTGATTGAGACGTGAAAATGAACCATTAAAAAAAAAATTTCTATCGTTTGGTAAGGAAAATAATGATTTTATTTTTCCCATCATCGTTCGGCCAAAAAATTGATGATGTGAATGCCAACCGTCCTATGTAAAACGATTAGCACTAACATAAACAATTTTTGTATATAAAAAAAATCAAAATTTTAAAAATTTTCTCATTTCTTTCTTTTTTCTTTTCATTTGTCTTCTTCCCACTCCGCAACCAACTGGCGATGGCCATAGGCGAGCTCCAACTTGCCAAAATCCACTGAGGCTAGGCAAGCTCACATCTGTGACCAGTCGGCGACCGATCGAGGAAGAAGGAAAAATGAAATAGAATGAAAATAAGACTTAAAAATAATTTAAAATAATGATTTTATTTTTCCCATCATCGTTCGGGGCCAAAAATTGATGATGTGAATGCCAACCGTCCTATGTAAAACGATTAGCACTAACATAAACAATTTTTGTATAAAAAAAAAATCAAAATTTTAAAAATTTTCTCATTTCTTTCTTTTTCTTTTTCATTTGTCTTCTTCCCACTCCGCAACCAACTGGCGATGGCCATAGGCGAGGCTCCAACTTGCCAAAATCCACTGAGGCTAGGCAAGCTCACATCTGTGACCAGTCGGCGACCGATCGAGGAAGAAGGAAAAATGAAATAGAATGAAATAAGACTTAAAAATAATTTAAAAAAAAAAGGGAAAGGAACACGCATGAATGGAGGGTAGGAAGACGAGGGAAAATGATTTCCTCTTTTTGCCACTTTGGAGAGAAAATCATTTTTTTCACTTTTAAATGTATTTTTTCATTAGTGAAATTTTTTTCCTTGAATAATTTATTTATTTGCAACTGAAAAATTCGAATTTTTTCTCATGGCATGATCATTTCGAGATAGATAATGTAATTACAAAGTATGACGGTGGAGAGAGAAGGCCTTTCGTCAATTAAATTTCAGCTCGGTTTGTGTTTGTACAATCTTATTTGCCTGGATATTTCCAATCTATCACCACACCACCCGTTTCCTTATTTTAGAAACCGAAGCGACCAGTGAAAAACATTTTGTACTTCCGGCGAAACACAAACTATCCAAGATTACAGCACTTGGTTCCTAACAAAATGAAAGCCATTCCTACCGAAGCCAAACATCCGGAGCTGCAACGATGACAAATTCGCTCGAAGAAATTCGGAGGTGTGCCGAAATGGCTGGAAACCCTCAAATTCTATCTGTGTTTGCCCTTTGGAAAAACAATAGCGTTCGATCACAGACGCGCAATGTATTTACATGGGCAAATGGCATTCGCCAAATACCTCCATTCTGATCAATTCAACTTGATCAAATTGATCCTGGTTATTCATATTCACATGACCCGTAAACTGTCGAGGTACTGAGAAAGTTCTGTGGCAGCCTCTGAAATCCAGCTAACTGTGGTACCGAAGAACAGCTCCCAGAACCACAGATCTACAGCAAGAACCGAGGAAAATATCAGTAGAGCCAGGGTCTGATACCGATTCAATGGCCATCCCGAGACTTCAGCCATGGTCTTCAAGAATGGAATCCGGCTGTTCTCTATTTCTCGGTTCCTTATAGACCAGGCAGTTACCCACTGCACTTGACTTGGAACTAGGTCGAATTCTTCTCTCAGCCGCCTCCCCAAGTCTGGCATGTGACCGCCCCCGTAGAGTATCGCAATTCTTCTGTGCCCATTGTCGATCGCCATTCTTAGCGCCTCGATTGCCGCTTTGTTTCTCTCACCGATGATGACAGACTTTTCCTCCACGTCTGCCGTCACTTGCGTGAACCTTAAAAAGAACAGACCTTTTTATCAATTTCCTCGCTTGCGTGGACTATGGTTCAGGAATGAAGTGAACCAACTTGTCATGCAAAAGAACTCCCCTATGTATCCTAAGATAGCCAAAACACACGTGAAAAGACAGAATTGAAATTGACCACGAAAGGATCAATTACGAGGTTGAAGCAGAACGGGAAAGATACCGTGATGCGTATATCCAATGGTACCACCAGTTTGCAAGCCAGTTGAACCTCACTTAAGTAATCCTACAAATGCACCGGAGATTCCCTCTCAAGTAGCAACAGTAACAACTATCATAGGTCTCTCCTACTAAGTGAGTCCGACACATGGATCTTCTTACCCACTCACGTCTAGATTAGGTTTATTATCACATCATCCCTAAAATCAAAGAATTCGGGGAAATAATGCCAGAAGGAGAGCTAAAACTTTGAGGAATCCAACAGCAGCCCTCTTATTATCTGCCCCTTAATAATGAGAGAGGAATCTAGTCTACCTACTTTTCATTCATTCTTAGTAGAGCAGATAATACGACAGGGACACCTAACTTAATATATCAGGAGAAACTGACAAAAGTACTCACTCAGAGGTCAGCCGCCTAGCCAAGAAAACCTTCATTGCAGCACCCAAGTCGAGCCTCGACAAAGCTTCTAGTTCTGGATATTCTGATGCCTGACTTCCAACGTCTGCACAGGCACCTCCGATGATGAGAAGACCAACAAGTGGCATCGGTAGTACCCTGAAGCGGGTTGGATCATAGCTTTTGTCGATCTAAGGGTCATATCTCTCGCAAAGGTGAAAAGCTTTCGCCTTTTTCAAGCTGAAAAGTGAATGTATTTGATAATTCTCAAGCCATGTATTTGATAAAGCAAAAGTTTCCAAACTAAGTTTATGCGACTTGCACAACTAACTTTATTTGGAGGTGCTGGTTATGTACGTAAGTACATATAGCCTGAGAAAATCCATCTTCATAGCTACCTGTTGGTTTATAGGAGATGTGACCATCCTATCAGCAATTTTTAGAAATTTAGATAATTCTTTCTTCATCAGTCAATTAGTGTGCCTAAATGCAACTCAAGATCAGATTACCGGTTCAACATGCAAAGGTACTAAAGCTTTTGACGGAAAACCCAAGAGCATGATCATCCTGGTGCAAGTTATTTCACATACACATATCAAAATTAGCATGCCCCTATCCGATCATTTCTACATGTTCCAATTAACTAACTAAACAAGAATCTGCATGATCTAAGCCCCACTAAAGTGCCGTGCATTCAAGTCTATCACCATGCCAAATACATAGAATTCAGAAGAGTCGTCTAATAAGACACTGAAGTAACTTGAAGGTCTCAAAGTCAAGATCCGCATGGTACCAATTCTCAGCTTGATAATCGAGACAATCCAACTGGAAATCGAGCATTAGCATCCGTGCCATCTGTCGTTGGATGCATCCAAAATGTTAAATCCTCGCGCACGCGAACTCTTAAGTCTCTTCGTGCTACAGGGCTTCTTCTGTTTTCCAAACTCTCTCTGCTAGCCACCATCTCATAAAGCACACAATCATAGGGCTCAAGTTCTCTCTGGAGGGTGGAAAAGTACCTTTGCAAGGGTTTTATAATCTTAGTCCAAATATGTTGAAGAGATACACAAATCCATGCACTTGTCATTCTTGCTCAGAATAAGATGTCAATGGATTATGTGAATGTAGCGCATCAACCAGTAAGTGATAGAGATACAAATTGCAGCCACATTTAGTTTGGTTCTAATGAAATCATATGTAATATTGGGAAGAAACATACAGAGGAGTTGAATTTTCATGTGAAATTTCATTAGTTAGTGTTCTAAGCAATCACTTAACACCAAAATAAGTTTAGGGACACGGTAGAGCCTATGCATCGCCAAATTAATAAAACTGGGTGTAAAAGAGAATACATACTCTCTATCAGCGATATGAATTGTGGATACGAGATCAACCTGCAACAATTTGGGGGAAAGAACAGAAAAGAAATCCCATTTCAGAAAATTAACGAGCTCAAACAATAACTCCCTGCTTGACGAATCAATACTCAAAACTATACACAAATCACCTGAAGAAAAGGCCAGAGAAGAGACCAAGGGAACCTCTTTCGGTAGCTGACGACGGCAGTCTGCAGCTCTCCATTGGCCTTATGACTCCCTCTCTTGAACCTCATGAAATCGGCTATCGAATTGTTCTCCAAGAACTTGTCCGCCGAACCATCCTCGATCGACTGCTTCGAAGCTGAGGCGCACAGTTTCAGAGCCAACCTGGGTGTTCGACGAAATCGAAAAAGATGGTGCTTTGAGTGATTGAACGGTCGAATTCGGATGCAAGCGTACGTGGGCGAGGAGTTACTGCTGGAGCCCAAGGAAATGAAGGAGATGAAGAGATTATAGATGGAGAAGTGGACACCATAATTCTCTCCACACTCCACAGCAGAGAGAGAGAGAGAGAGAGAGAGAGAGAGAGGCCACTCTAACTCTGCTGGTTCTGGCTCTGGTAACTCTGGTTATCTCTGTTAGCCCCAGCGTTTGGTATTTCTCCTCTCTTTTTCTGATGTCATTCCTTCATAATTGTTTATATCATTTTTTTTTCTGGGCTGTTTTAATCCCCTTGTTTTTGGGTCCTCAATGGAAAGATTCTGAATTTTGCTTGCACGCAAAGGGGGCTCATCTTGTCATATACCGGAATAACAGTAGATAGAGACTTTGGGACCAAATGGAACTGGGTGGTTCATGTCTGATGCAGACCTTTTGTTATTATGATTTTTTCCTTAAAACTGATTACATGACAAATTCAGTAGTCCATAAAAAAAAAACACCGTTGAATCATTATCAAGCCCGAAAACTATGGTACAATCAATCAAATAAATCATTTCCTACTAACAAGATAAATAATCCTCTAAGCGAACCCAATCAATCTCGCGACGCATCATCTGCCATCGCACAATGCCAAAGAATATTACAAGCTCTTCTAACACGACCAGATCCATATTTATTCTGATAGCAGCCGAAGGCCCGCTTCTAGATCCTCCAAGGTGATTGTTCTTAGTTCATCTGTGTCAACACAGTCGAAATCAAGCCGAAGATCCAAGTTCTCCCTAGCGTTCATCAGCATGGTTACAGGTAAACCTCCATTCATTTCCCGGCGCTGCTTCTCCGTCGTCTCTGTCTGGATCAACACCGCTACAGCATCTTCACTGCATGATGCGTGTAACTTAAATCCTACAACAAGCTACTTTCTCCTTGTTCGTTCATCTTGATGAAAAGAATCTTGGCGAGGTCTTCCGAGGCAAAGTCGTCAAAACGGAAAAACTTGGTCACTCTTCTGCAGAAGCCCTCGTTAGAAGTGATCACACGCTTCATCGGTTCACTGTATCCGCGAATATGACAACAACGCTCCCGCTGTCCATGACTGACATTATCTCCTCCAATGCTTCTAATCCATAGTCCTTATCATCTGCCTTTTGCATTGGTATCAGCCTATAAGCTTCGTCTACAAAGAGAATGCCTCCCTCAGCTTCTTTAATCTGCATATTCAGGGTAGCATAAGCAAAGGGTTTATGAAATGCCTCTCATCTTCCATAATATTATGTTACGACTCTTTGAACTATCAAAAGTGAGTTTAAAGAGAGGATATCACCTTTCTCCGGGTCTTCGGTCCAGTATGCCCCACGAATTCCCCTACCAAATCCGTCCGCTGTACTTCTGTTACCTTATCAGTGGCTAAAATTCCCACCATATGAAGCAATTTGCCTAGGATTCTTGCTACCATTGTCTTACCTGTGACGTCGACATCGTTCCAAGTGTCAAATGAACATACAAGATGCAAATAGGCAATAATGGACGAGTCCACCGTCTGGTGCATTTACCAATTGAACATTTCATCCTCTTCTGACTAATTAGTAATAAGATTAGATCATTAAGGAGATTTTGGCGAATCATGACTGCGAAAAGGGAAACTTTTCTTTGATCTCTTACTCACATAAATTTTCTTCTAGGGATAATTAAGTTCCTTTGTCACCTCATCCTAGGTATAGTAGGTATGAATCATAGAGATAACAAGTAACACTCTAGAAGTACTAACGCAACCAGCCATCCGTTACCTGTTCCAGGATTTCCAAGGAAGGCCATGTGAGGAGGTCTTCTGGCTCCAACTTTTAGGCCAAGAGCCCGGCGCCTCTCATCCAAAAGCATGCCCTTTGCCCATTTTCGTAATTGTACCTTGAGCTCATGCAGACCTACGATATTAGATAATTCTTTCTCTAGCTCTTCCATTTTGCTCTTGTTTCGCTGCACGCTAGAAGGGCTTTCTTCCGTCGTTGCTCTTCAAGATGCCTATTTAATAACTCCTTCAACTTCTCACTTGCTGGACCTCGTGAGAGGTGATTTAGAGGAGTCATCTTCTCCTGTCATTGAATTGTGACTAATTATTACACTTGACGTGTCAGAAACCACTCAGCAAAAAAGAAATTGTGCCCAAACCAAATAAGCTAGATTAGGTCCAGGAAAAAAGAAAAAGAATACTATGCCATACATCATCCTCTGCACTGCAGTCCGCATTATGCTTGAGCAAAATCTCAACAGTTGAGCAGTCCTCAGCATGCAGTGAGAACCAAACAGCAAGATGTAATGGTGTCATTCCATTCTGCATGCAATAATAATTAAAACAAGAAAGTCCGATCAGGTGGTAGTCTTTGCTTGGTCCTGGTCTTTTATGCAGATTCTACGAAATGAACCAGAAAAAAAGGTCATTAGAATATGGACATTTGCTTTGGCTTCAATAAAAGCACCATGAGCAAGAAGTAACGCGCAGCATCAGTGCATCCATTCTTGGCTGCCATGTGCAGAGGAGTTTCTCCATACTGCAAAGTGTTACATCAACATTCATTAATAATGAGGTAAAACTTTATAATATCAGTAAATCAAGAAGACATAAGAACATTTAGAGAAGTCTTTCACATTGGAGGGAGAGTATTCCTGAATTTAGGAGGAAGATAGGCACATGATACAACTTACCATGTTCTTTGCTTCCATCTCAACCTTTTCAGATCCTTGCCAGTTTACTAAAAATTTAACTATATCAGACTTGTTGTGTCCTGCGGAAACATGAAGTGGAGTCTGAGCCATCTGCATAAAAAAAGGAAGCCCTTATTTTTGTTTAGCATGATTCACCAACAAAAAAGGATACAACAAGCAGAAACATGGTCAAACACAGGGAGCTTGACCTTTTTTCACCAGTATGTTACTATATATCAGATGTTCTTCTATTCGATCATCGATCCTAATTGCACGAAGCAGAAAAGGGAAAGAATTGGCCTAGTCGTGGCCCAATTACACAAAGAAAAAGGGCTAGTGGGTTTGAGTCCTACTTTTCCCCTCTGACTTACCCAACAAAAGACAATGAAATTGAAATTCAACAGTAAGATTTATTCTACAAATCTACTTACGAAACGAGAAAACAGGTGATGCTATACTGAGTAAATTTGCCAGTATTGAAGGATGTCTGTGAGGACAAGGCAAGTGATGGATCCTTCATTTAGCAGGTGAATTTCCTTCCAAAAGAAGTGAACATTACATGTATCTTCTCTAGCTTACCGATGTTTTCTGCAAATAAACAACTCAACAAGCCCGCCTGTATGAACAGTCAAGGCTAAACTAATTTTAAACCAAAACCACTCCTCGCCAACCATTCTACATCTGGTCCTATAGAAGCCACATTCCATATTTCAGAACTTTCAGTAACATTCAAGCTTATATACCAGTGTCCTTGTCAGAGACTGTGGAACTAGTTAATGCATAAGTTTAAACCTACAGTCTACATTGCAAATTACAGTTTTTCTATAATCCTCAACACTTTCCCTCATGCACAGCACGATGATAGAATGATATAGGGAAACTACATGCTAAATGAGATCATGAAATAGAAGTGTGAGGAAACTGAGAACAGGATCCAAACCTGCCCTTCACTTCATCGGAGAGCACAAGCATGCATTATAAAAACTTAAATATTTAGACAGGGTGCAACTTATTTCTTCACATAGTTGGAAGGTTCCACAATGCACCTTGATCACCTTGAACTTCGCCTCTTTCTAGTTTCATTGAGACGATCAACACTCATAATCACAGCTTAAACGGCTAAGAACCATTTTCTTTCTAACAAAATCAGCCACATCTTCCGCGCAACCTATCTTCCTAAACGTAAAAAAGATTACTAAAAGCATCTGTCAAGATCATTAACAGAGCCACGGCGCAAAATGACTTGCAAAACTTAAAACTAATGGCCCGCTTAAATATTCACCGGATCCAAATCCAACCTTTTCCTTTTTCAACTTCGCAGCGCCCATAAACTTCTGAATGGTAACGTTGTTCCAACACGGAGAGTCTACACCCGAGAGTCTAACATCCCAACGACAGATCTCTTTGGAAAACCCAACAATACAGAAACCTTTCAATAAAGTCGCACGATTGAAACGACCCAATTGCAGAAAATGCATAATCACAATCCATCCATTCGCAAGAAGCTCAAAAGTTCGTACTTTTTTCCGTGTGCGAAATCCTAAAACAGTCTACCCATCCAGGCAAGAAACGCGTCGTTTCAGGAGCACGATTCAACAGAGAGGGAGATCTTACGACGGGTTTCTTTCATTGACGAGCGACGGGTCGTCTCTGAGCAGCTTCTGGAGGCCGTTGATGTCTCCCGACTGAGCGCAGCCGTGGATGGTGGTGCCCGATTTCACAGATCTCGAACGCTGTCCTTGCGGTCTCTGCATTTCTCCCTGTTTCTTCTTCTTTTTCCTTTTCTAATCAAATTCGCCTTCTCAACACAGAAGCACAACCAAGAAACGAAAAGAAAGAAAGGAAAGGAAAGGAAAGGAAAGCGGAAGAGTCTCTGGGAGGTCAAGAATGAATCGAGATTCGCAATGGAAGCTGCTCCGCTCCCGACTCTCGCGTTGGCAATGAGCAAATTCAGCAGCACGTTGGTTGTTATATATGTCTTGAGATTCATCATCAATCACCAACATTCATGGCCCTCTTTCCCCCTCTCTCTATAATTTATTCATTAATTTGTTCTTGACTCGCTTTTAATTAATTTATATTCGTTTTTTTTGTGTTTGGTATGGAGGGAGCGAGGAGAAGAGAAGTTCTATAGCTATTGCCAACTGCAATTTGGGAAAGTTCCTAGCGCCTGTCGGCACCAGCAGGTTGCCACTTTGGTCTCTGGCGAGAATCAGTTCAGTAGTTGGTTAGAAGCTTCGTGTACATAAGTATTGGAAGATCGTGATTCAATTCCCCTTAATTATATGGTTAAGAACTCGAGGTCGCATTTTCGTATCTCACCAACCGCGTGCAAACTACTCTTTTTTTTTTTGTTGAAACTCTAGTTAAGTATAGCTACGTGCGTCGGTTTGTGAGATTCGTAAGATGTCTCATGACTTTCGTATAATCAAGTCTTCTTACTTGGAAAAAAAAAAAAAGCCAAGTCTACTCATGCGTGTTGTGAATTCTCCAAATAGAATTCATAGGCGAAAGCTAGAAATAATCATGGGCTTGGTGTTCTATTAGGGTCAAGACTTTTTAAGGAGTGGGTAGCAAGCTATTTTTTTCGGCAATATCGAATTAATTCTCCTTTTGAAAACTTTAACTTTTTCTATGGGGATGTAGTTTATGAAATTTGGAAATTCATACCTTGTACGAAAAATACCACAAACCATATAACTTATGTGGGAAACGTTAGTTACTTTGGCCGTAAAAAACCAATGTCCACACGCACAACTAACATGACCCATCGGGGTTTGACATGGTCGCTTGTACAGACGGTGTAGCGACACGTATATAAACAAGAGGGCCATGTTCTGAAAAAATTGAACCTATTGTCGATATTTTCATAAGTTATGCAAAAAATTTACGTGGATTTGCTTGCATATGTCGTGAAAATTTTGGGTGTTCCGGGAATTTACTTGCATCCATCATAAGATTCAAATTACTTAAAAAACGAAAAGTAAAAGCTCATCGAGCTATTAGGGCCTATGGTCAGGGCCCAGCGACCCTTGCCAACCATTTCCCCACCATCGCAAGCCCTTCCTGGCTGGTGGGGGTGGCGGCGAGGGTTTGCTCTAGTTCTAGTTCTAATTTCATTTAGTGGGCCATAATGCATGATTTATCAATTTATCAGGTAAACTATTTGGGACTCATGTACCTCATATCGGATTAATCGTATTTAGGCCGGAGTAATGAACCTATGTGAAGTGGCTCATTTTGTACCAGAAGAAAAGCCCTTGCATGAACAAGGATTAATTTACTCCATAGTGGTTTTGGTTTTGGTTTTGATTCTATTTTTATTTTTTGTTATTTTATCTTATTATTGACACCTACATTTGTCGGTCCCATTAAATTTAATTTACTTTTTCTTTTT